>PVKB01004495.1:0-139308 GCA_004027205.1 Ctenodactylus gundi
CTGGAACTCAGCAATCCTCCTGCCTCAGTCTCCCAAGGGTTAGGATTACAGGCGTGCGCGCCCAGTTTATGCGGTGCTGGGGAATCGAACTCAGGTACCTAGCAAGCGCTTTAACCGCTGTGCTTTTCCTCCAGCCCTGTCTTTCTCTTTTCTCTACCTTACTCTCCTTCCCAAACCTACTAATACTCCTCCATTACGCTCCTCCACTGCAGCACACGAAGATCCCGGGGCTGGCCACTCACTGCCCACGTGACCTGTGGGCATTTCCCCCCACCCCCCGCAGCTGTGCCTTCTGATTGGTTAAGAAGTCTACCATGCATGACGCTACTGGCTACAACGCCTGTCACTCCTATGCTCAGGCCCAGCCTTTAAGAGGTAGCGCTGAAGTCAGGGAGCGAGCTGGGGTCTACGCGAGGATGTGGGGGGCTGGGGGCGGGGCGTCTAGGGTCACCAAAGGTCATGCGCCGCGCCTCTCCTTCCCCCTCCCGGAAAGTGGGCAGTCAGCCACCGCCGTTTACGACCGGCCTGCGAACGACCCGCGCGGCGTGCGCCGCAGTCGCAGTCGCCGGGCGGCGGCTGCGGGAGGGGATGGGGGTGGGCGGGGGCGGGGGGTGGGCGGGACAGGGAAGTGGGTGGGCGGGAGGGTGTTTGGATGGGTGGGGGGGATGGTGAACGGAGGCGGGCCTGTAGGACTCGGGGCCAGGGCAGGCGGCTATGCCTATGGAGAAAGAGGTGCCGTTAAGGGTTTCGCGCCGGGCTGCGAGGAGCGACGCAGTAAGCAGCGTAGGGGCGCCAAGGGGCGCAGCAAGGCCCGCGGCCAGGGCTCCCCGGGCCACGCCGGTGCCCGCTGTCGTTCGCAGCCAGAGGCGCCCTGCAAGGGGACGCCGGTGCTGCGAGAGGAGAAACTGTGGGCCCCCTGGAACGGGCTCATTGTGATTGGGAAGCGAGTGAAGCTCCTGGGGAGAAACACGCGAAAGCCTAGAATGTGGGACCCGAAGGCCGAGCCTGGGTCCTGGAGACCGGAGACCATGAGAAAGAAGGTCTTCAAAGAGAAGTCAGAACCGACGGTCTTTAGGGACAGATCAGAACCGACGGTCTTTAAAGAGACATCAGAACCGACGGTCTTTAGAGAGACATCAGAACTGACGGTCTTTAGAGAGACATCAGAACCGAGTCAGGAAGGGATGGATGTGAGGATGCTGCACAGCGTAGGGAGTGGTGTGGGAAAAGACAGCCCCGGGGAGTTTGAGGAAACGCAGGAGGTCGGAGAGAGACCTGGGGCCGGATCTAGTGCTGAGGTGGTAGCCGAGTCGGGGAGGCAGTCTACCTCTGAGGAGAGTCTGGGGTCTGCGGGCTTGAAAGAGGAGGCAGACCGGAGTCAGGGAAGGCTGGAGGAGGATGAGGAGGTACCGCACAACGTAGCGAGTCCCTTACAGGTAGCTTCTGAAGGTGTGGAGGAAGACAGCCCCGGGGAGACTGAAGGAAAGCCGGAGTCCGCAGAAGCACTGGTGGCCGAGTCCGGTGTGGACATGGCAGCAGAGTTTAGGTTGGAGTCCGTGTCTGAAGAGAAACTAGAGTCTGCGGAGGAGGCCAAGGGGGGGACCAGTGGAGAGGACGTGAGGTCCAGAGGGTATCAGGTAGCGCAAAACGAGGAGCCGAGGTGGGGTGGAGAGAAGCGGAGACCCCCTGGAGACAAGCGTTGGGCCATTGGGCAAAAGCCAGTATTCAGGGGAGAGAGGCGAGGGTCTGTTATGGAGAAGTCGGTATTCAGAGGAGAAAGGCGGGGGTCTGTTATGGAGAAGCCAGTATTCAGGGCGGAGAGACGGGGATCTGTTATGGAGAAGCCAGTATTCAGGGCGGAGAGACGGGGATCTGTTATGGAGAAACCAGTATTCAGGAGAGAAAGGCGGGGATCTGTTTTAGAGAAGCAGGTGCACAGAGGGGAGAAGAAAAAATCCAGTGGAGAGAGGTCGAGGTTCACGAGAGAGAAGCGAAGACCCAGTGGAGAGAATTTGAGCCCTGGTGATAAGCCGGGGTCTAGTGCAGAGGATCTGGGATCCAGTGGGGAGAAGCTGGAGGAGCGTTCAAGAATAGAGAATGTAAGTGAAGAGAGCCTTCAAAGGCTACAAGAAATTACTGATGATGAAAGGGTGGTAGAAATTACCGGTGAAGAAATGGAGATTCCTTTTGAAAGTGTGGAAGAGAGAGAGGAACAGCTACAAGGGACTGAGGAAGGGGAAAAAGTTGATCAGGATGACTTGCGTGAAGTGAAAGATATTGGTGAATCTGTTTCTATGGAAAAAGATATTCATGAAGATTCCAGTGAATGAACTGACTGAGGGATTAAAGCTAATGGAAAGAGTTGCACGTAGAAGTATTGAAAAGTCAAAGAGGAGAAGTTAAAGAGTCAAGTGGACCTTTGTTGATCCTGAAGGGGAAAAGAGGAGAAAGGAAAGAGCCTGGGACTGAAAGAAGAATGGGAAGGAAGCAGAACTACTTACTGGGTGTGAAGTGGAATCAGCACTGATGAAAGACAAAAAGAGTAGAAAAGAAAGAGCATTTGGAGGAGAAAGAGGGTTGGGTAGTGAGTTGATAAGTAAAGGAAAAGTGGACACTTGGGGCTTTGTAGAGCTGTTTGAGAAGTGACATTATGATGGGCCAGGAGGATTTCATCTGACACGTGACTGGGGATACAAGACAAGAGAGTGCCTGGATGAAGGCTGGACACAGGCCATGGAAGAAGAAGGGTTGAAGTGAGCAAAATGTCGGAGAGCAGATCCTGAGGAACAGGGGGCTCCACAGTGACAAAAGCAAGAGGAGAGATGAGCAAATTCAGATGTAGAAAAAAAAAAAGTAAGCCATACCCCATAAAGATGATTGTGTTAGCTTCCTACCTCTCCCCCATACTGGAGATTGAACTCAGAGCCTTGATGCTGAACTGTATTCTCAACCTCCAACCCCCCCCCCCACCCCACAGCCCCTTTAAATAATTTGTATTTTGAGACAAAGTCTCGCTAAGTCACTAAATTGCCCGGGCTGGCCTCAACTTGGGTCTTCTACCTCAGCCTCCCAGAGTGCAGGGATTATAGGCCTGTGCCATTATCCCATTAAGTTGTCCAGTATTGGTTCTAATCTACTGTCCTCTGCCTCCCCCTCCTAAGTAGCTTATAGGGTGTGCCACTGTACCAAGTCACCCATTACATGTTGATAGTGTTCTGTTGACAAACATTCCTAATGTACACCTTGAGACCACATTACAATTCTCTACGAATTTTCCTGGGTGAAGATAGTTAACACAGTGAACAAGTGAACTACTACTGTATTGCTACTACAGTGTTCAATTAGCTGTATAAATTTATTACAAATATACTGTGACTTCTCTCATCTTTAAAAAAGTGAACATCTCTTTATCCCAGATTTTCCTCTACTTACTGTCCATTTTTCTTTTTGTACCCCATGGTAGGCACAAAAGATGTCCCCAAAGATATATTCACTTTCTAATCAGAAGAACCTTGGATATTACCTTCATATGGCAAAAGATGTGGTTAAGGTAAAGTGTTTTTTTTTTTTTAATAGCAGTGGGGATCCAGCCCAGGTCCTTTGCATTCAGCTATACCCCAGCCCATTTTTTAAATTTTTGGTTCTGAGACAGGGTCTTGCTAAGTCATTAAGTTGCTCAGGCTGGTTTTGAATTTGGAGTCTTCCGTCCCAGCCTCCCAGAGTGATAGAATTACAGGCCTCTACCACTGGGCCTGGCTTAGGTAAAGTTTTCTGTTTTTGAGCCAGGGTCTCACTCTGTAGTCCAAGCTGGTCTTGGACTCACTATGTAACGTAGCTGGCTCAAACTCATGGTAATCCTCCTGCCTTAAACTCTTGAAGTACTGAGATTGCAGGCATGTGCCACCATGCCCAGCTAGTAGGTGGTGCTGAGAAATCGAAGCTGAACAAGGCCTTGCACTTCTAAGTAAGTGCTCTCATCGCTGAGCTACACCCCAGCCGTAAGGTAAAAATCTAGAGGGGAGGAGCTTATCTGGGTCATCCGGATGGGCTGTACTTGCAGTCACATGCAGAAGGTCAGAGGCAGAAATTAGAGGAAGGTACCCCAAGTCCAGGAAAGCAGCAGAACTCAGAAGAGGAAAAGAATGGGTTCTTACCCATAGCTTCTGCAGAGAGTGTGTACTCTTCCAGCACCTTGGTTTTACTTTCTGGCCTCCAGATCAGAGACAGTAAATTTCTGTCATTTTAATCCACCTACTTTGGGGTAGCAAATTTACTGCACCAGCTCTAGGAAACCAGTCTCCTCCCTTTCTCAGCAGAAGTCCTCCGAAAATTGTCTGTGTTTACTTTCTCCAGCTCACCTCCATTCATTCCCTTCATTATTACCCAACTTCCTATGTGACTATATTTCTCTGAGTTTTTTTTTTTTTTTTAAGAGTAGGTCTCACTTTTTCTGTTAAGACTTGACTGAGGTTAAGCAGATTAAGCAGTCCTTCTGCCTTTGCCTCCCAAGTAGTGGGGAATACAGGCCAGACCACCATGTTTATTTTTGTACTTTCATGAGGTTTTTTTCCAGTATAGGATTGAACCCAGGGCTTTCACACTAAACTAGGTCTCAGCTATTTATTTATTTATTTATTTATTTGAGACAGGGCCTTGCTAAATTGCTAAATTTCCCAAGTTGGGCTTGAATTTGCAATCCTTTTGTTTCATCCTCCCAGAATTCTGGGATTACAGGCATGAGCCCCTATACCTAGCTCATATCTAGGTTTTGTTTTGTTTTCTTTTATATATATATATATATATATATATATATATAGAGAGAGAGAGAGAGAGAGAGAGAGAGAGAAAGAGGATTTCACAGAGTCACCAGGTTGCCCAGGCTGTGTTGAACTTGTGATTCTCCTGCCTTAGTTTCCCAGAGTGTTGGGACTATAGGCATATGCCACCATGCCTGACTTCATATCTAGTTTTTTAAGTATGTGAACTTAGACAGAATACTGAAACTATTAGAGTAAGGAGCAACGGAATAATCTCCACCTAGATTCAATAGTTGATAACAGTTTGCAGTTTTTGCTTTATTTTTGTACATGTAAGCATATATTACCTATCCTAAGAAAACTGATTGATGTAAAGATAACCCTGTGAATGTACAAACATGTACCTTCCAGTACTCAACTAAGGCATTTGAAATTTAATTTTTCTTCTTCTTTCTCATATTTACTAGCCTTTTGAATTACATGCTTCTAGTTATTTTATAATGTGAACTGGTGGGTAAGGCCAGGTTTAAGAATATCAACAAAGATATAGCAAAATACAGAAAAAAGGAGAACTTTTGGCAAATATCCCAATAAAGGGATTGACTGGACTCAGTGAAGAGGCATCATGATGTGAACACTGCAATACATTCAAGGAATAGGAAGCTGAGTTGGAGTTGTGATTTAAGTGAAATGATTAGATGCAGATTAAATATGTTAAGTACTGTATAGTCTCTCTGACTTGGAAAACCCAGAACACAGACATTCTATAGAATGATGTGATAGCCAGAGTTGGGGGTAGGTATAGGGAGGGTGTGAGAGGGTCAGAAATGGGAAGGAAAAAAATTACCTGACCAAGACTGTGGCTACATGGGTTTTTTTTTTTTTTTTTCACTTTGTGCATTCAACAGATGGGAGTAAAATGTTATAATTTAAAAAAGGGAAGGGATTATAAAGTTGATGTGATATATGTGTGCACAAAATACTCAAGTTCATTGTAAACTCAGTTCAAAGCCCTGGGTTTGATTTCCCAGCATCACATAAGCCAGGCATGGTGGTGCATGCCTGTGATCCTAGCACTTGAAGGCTAAAGCAGGAGGATTGTCGTGAGTTCAAGGACAGGCTGAGCTACATAATGACCCCAGGACTAGCCTAAACTACAGAGCAAGACCCTGTCTCAAAAAATTTTTCCTAATATTATGTAGCAGTTTATATTGAAATATTCTTCTATGTCCTAAAATACCTTTTATTTTTTTTTTGGGGGGGTGCGGGTACTGGATATTGAGCTCAGCACTGAGTTAACATCTACAGCCAGTTTTTTAGTTTTGATTTTGAGATAAGGTCTCACCAAGGTGTTAAATTGCCTGGGCTGGCCATGAATTTGCCTCTTCTTACTTCAGCCTCCAAGAGTGAGTGCTGGAATTACAGGCCTGCGCCACTGGGCCCAGCTCCCAGTTTTTTTCTTTTTCTTTTTCTTTTTCTTTTTCTTTTTCTTTTTCTTTTTCTTCTCTTTTTTTGAGAGAAGGTCTTCTTTTGTAGTGCAGAATGGCCTCAAACTCAGCAATCTCTTGCGTTAGCTTTCTGAGTGCTGGGAATACAGGCGTGTGCCCCCATACTCAGTTTATACGGTGCTAGGGGATTCAATGGAGTGCCTTGCCCTTGCTAGGCAAGGGCTTTGGCCACTGTGCTATTCCAGATTTTATAATTTCTACTCCTTGTCCAGGATTTAATCAAGGCTCACTTGATGCAAATGTTTATTAATGTTTTTGTTTTTGTTTTGTTTTTGGTGATAGGGATTGAACCCAAGCCCTGACTTTCAGCTCCTAATTGCTAACTTTTTTTTTTTCATGGTACTGAGTTAGAACCCAGAGCCTTGCACATACTGAGCACATGCTCCCTCACTGAGCTACAGTTCCAGCCCCTGTTAAGTATTTTAATCTACATGAATCTCTCTCTTTCTTTTTGTTTGTTTTGAGACAGAGTCTCACTCTATAGTCTGGGCTGATCTTGAACTCACTGTGTAGCCCAGGCTGACTTCAACTCATGATAATCCTCCTGCCTCATTTTCCTGAGTACTAGGGTTACAGGCATGAGACATCACACCCAGTTTATGTGGAGTTGGGGGATCAACTTGGAGCCTTGAACTTGCTAGGTAAGGGCTTTAAGTGCTGTACTATTCCTCCAGCCCTCTTGTTTTGTTTTAACAACTTCAAAGGCTCTCGGGGCACAGATCAGTAGTTAAAGCTCTTGCTTAGCATGCTCAAGGTCCTGGGTTCAATTCTCTAATTCCCTAACTCTAGCCCTGCATAAACAGGTGTGGTGGTACACACATATAATCCCAGGACTCAGAAAGTTTAGGCAGGAGAATTAGTGAGTTCAAGACAAGAATGGGCTCCATAGTTAGTTCAGTATCTATCTGCCTGTTCTCTAGTTTGAGCCCCTCTCTCAAAAATCAAAACAATCAAAACCAACTTTTGACTTTTAAAGAAATTCAGACCAGGTTTATTATAGATGCCTGGCCTTCTGGAATTATCATAAGATGCGCTCTGAGGATGGCATGTAGTTCTATGTTGTGCTTAACTGATGTTCTCCTTGTAGTTTGTGGAGTTTGGGGCTTGATTAGTACTGGCCTTCCCATGGAGCTACATCCAAAACCCTTTTTTAATTTTTTTTTGTTTTGACACAGAATCTTACTAAATTACAAAATTGCCCAGGGTGGGCTTCAGTCTCCCAGAGTACTGGGATTATAGGCCTCTGTCACTCTTCCCAGCACTTGTGGTTTTTTTAAATTGGAGTTAGGGGCCTGAGACCGTGGTATGTTTCCATCACATTCTTCACCATTGGATTGAGAGATTTCCTTCTGTAGCTATTGATTATGTCTATCTCCACTACAGCGGGAGCTCCACAGGGCCAACATTGTGTGTCGGTGTGAGTGTCTGTTTGCTCTTGTCCAGAGAATAGCCAGCACATAGTAGGCATGCAGTGTGAATTCCTGAAATGAACCCACCCATCACATTGAGTAGCTTTATAAATCCTACCTACTGAGAAATCGCTATAATAATTTATGTGATTTCTTAGAATATATCACATTTTCAGAAGCTTTGCAATCCTGAGATTAACTGTATCCTGTACTTGAGGTCTATCTCAGCGCAGAATTTGCCGTAGTACTTGAAAGGCATGTTTGGTTTTCCTCCTTCCAGCATGGCCACTGGAAGTCTAGATCTTTTTTTTTTCTTTTTTTTTTTTTTGTGACAGGGTTTTGCTCTATAGCCCAGGCTAGCCACGGATTCACAGCAATCTTCCTGTCTGAGCCCCGTGTGCACCACCACTCCCAGCTTATGTGGTGCTAGGGAATGAACTCAGGTACTTAGAGCTTGCTAGACAGGCGCTTTCACCTCTGAGCCAGTACTCCAGTCCTAGTTCTATTTTTGTGCTGGGGCTGGTTGCACAGCCAGGCGTTCTGTGTTTGTAGCTTATTTTCATCTCCCTGTCTCCACTGTTTTCTGCTTCTTCCTCAATCAAAAGCTGATACTTGCTCTTCAGTGCTCTATGGACTCTGATCCCACAGTTGAACAATAAGGTAGAGCTATTGGGAGTGGGCATAGTTGTAAAGATAAGCTTCGAGTTGAGTCGTAAGATCTCTAATGAGTAATTCTTAATCGGAGTGATTTAATTGGCACGATGCTGAGCACTTCATGTTCTTTACCGTGTAATTCTGCAGCTCTCTGTGACAGACAGTCTGCTCTGTCAACTCCACCACTAGGACCTGCCCCACCCACACAGCCTGACCCCCACCAAAAACCACTCAACAGGACTGCCTCCTCCATTCTTTTTAGACCTCCCCAGACTCAGTTTACTAGCTGCCAAAAAGCAAGCTTTGCCAGCCTGCCTGGAGTGGGGCTGAAGCTGCGGAACAAGCCTCGCATTCATTGACTGAGTGCTTGTAGATAGAGCACTTCTATGGAAAGTTTATAAGAACCTAAATGCCAAAAAATAAAATGATGTTCATTTTTCCCAGATTTGTGCTTTCCTGAGATCATCACTCCCTGCCTCTTCCAGTGACTGCTGAGGATCATCGTCTCTGTTATACGAGGCCTACATGTCGCAAGGTCAGGGCTTGGGCAGTTTTCTGTTCTGTGAATGCCTCTTAGATTGCACTGCCCAGTGTATTGATTATGATCCAAATAATCAGATATTTTTTCTTTGGCTGGATGACATTTTTGCCAGGGATATCAAACGTTTTCCACCAAGGCCACAGATGAACAAGTGAAGATCAAGACACCATGACAAATGCCACCAGCCACTGTGTAAGTGCAGAGATTTTCCACTGCCTAGATATGTGTGTCCTTTTCTGTTAAAATTAATCAAAATGTCCACATTTCAGGAATGTAAAAATCTGAGTTATTCTATATGTATTCTTACCATCCTATTATTTCTTCATTTATTCCCAAAGATCCCTGTTTCTTTTCTTTTCTTTTTTTTTGAGATGGAGTCTTACTCTATAGTACAAGCTGGTCCTGAACTCATTTTACAGACCAGGCTAGCCTTGAACTCGTGGCAGTCCTCCTGCCTCAGCCTTCTGAGTGCTGGGAATGTAGGTATGTGCCACCATGCCCAGTTTACATGGTTCTGGGAAATAGAACTCAGGGCCTTGAGCTTGCTAGGTAAGTGCTTTAACCACTGTGCTCTTCCTCTAGAATGATCCCTGTTTCTTGCAAGACTATTTGTTAAAAGTGACAATAATTTTTTGGCTTTTGTTACAATGCCCTTGTTAATTCACTCAGCAAACATGGAACACTTACATTTTTCCAGCTGCATATACAGAACCATGCTGGCCTCCTTTCTCATGGTGACATATATGTCTCAGCAATGAGAGGGGATGGAAGAGGGCTTCTCACTCACTGTGGAGGGATCTGCAGAGAGAGGAGGGCCTGATCATGGCAGTGGTTAGGGGGGTGATCAAAGAAGGACTCATGATGGAGATGACAATTTGGGGCTGTAATTAGGGTAGCAGGGGAGCCATGCAGAGTGGTGCATGCCTGTAATCCTAGAATTTGGGAGGATGGGATAGGAGGACCACCATTTTAAGGCAGGCTTGGACTAAATAGCAAGATTTGTCATAGGAAGCAGAGGAGGAGGACGTAGAAGGAAGAAAGGTGAGAAGGGTTTAACAGGAAGGGGAACATGGGGCTGGAGGTCCAGCTCAGTGGGGAGACATGTGATTAGCATGCACCAGAGCCTGGGTTCCTACCCCCAGCATTGAGAAAGAAAAGAAAAGGAAAGGTAAGCACGCTAAGCAGAGAGAAAAGTGTTGCTGCGGTCTAGTGATGGGAAATTTCATGGTTCATTCAGGAAAAGGCAAGGACAAACGTTTGGTATGACCAGAGCAGGAAGACTGTTATGAAGATTGGTAGCATGAAAGCCTGGGGAGGGCCATGGTTACAGAATTGAAACTTTGTTCTGTAGGTTACAGGAAGAATGATTCCATCATACCTGTGGTGTTTTGGGGTTTTTTGAGACAGGGTCTCACTCTGTAGCCCAGGCTGGTCCTGAACTCACTATGGAGCCCAGGCTGGCCTTGGACTCATGGCAATCCTACTGCCTCAGCCTCCCCAGTGCTGGGATTACAGGCCTGCACCACCACACCCAACTCATGTGGTGCTGGGGAATTGAACTTGGGTACTTAGTGCTTGATATAGCGCTTGCTAGGCAAGGGCTTTAACTACTGAGCCATTCCTCCAGCCTGGGACCTGTGTTTTATAGATAAATTACTAAGCTAAGAAACGAAATCACCTGGGCACAGCTGATTTCGTAAGGATGCTCAGGACAGCAAGAGATACGATTATTAGGTCATTGAAAGAGTTCAGAGTAGAGAGGACACAGTGTGGAAATAAAAAGATGTTAGGCCAGGTGTGGTGACTTACTTGTAATCACAGTGCTTTGAGAGGCTGAGGCAGGAAGGTTGCAACTTCAAACCCAGCCAGGGAAATTTAGCAACTTAGTGAAACCTTCCTCAAAATAAAAAAAAATAATAATAAAAATAAAAAGGGCTGAGGATGTAGTTTGGTACAAAAGGCCCTTGATTAAATCCTCAGTACCAGGGAAAAAAGAGAGAAAGAGAATTTTAGAAGTCCTATTCAGCAGGACTGGCCTGCATTGTGAGTAGACAGTGAGCAAAGAGTTGCTGGCCTTACAGAGGGCAGAGGCTGTTGTGTACGTGGAGGCCTTCCTCTGCGGTTGGCACTTTGCATGTGGCTTCCCATCTCATCCTACAACAGCTCTATGGGAAGGATTGCATTATTGTTTGCATATTATAGGAAGGAAGTTGAAGCCCAGAGTAGTCAATCTAAGTGGTGGAACCAGTAGGTGGTGATAGTAGGTGGTAGAGGTAGGATCTGAACCTGGCGGAATCAGCACCCCGACTCAGTATGCATTAGCTTTGCCAGCTGACTGGATCAGCACCAAGGGCTTGGGAGCAGAGGTGGCCAACCTAGGAAGCAGTGAAGCAGTGGTAGATGCAGGCCTGGAGCCCACTAGGGCCAATTACTCCCATGTATGTCCCTCCTGAGAGTGCATGATTACACTCCTGTGTACAATATTGGGCTGTAGATGTGTTAATTTGGGCCCATAGAGTTTTTTAAACCATTTTTAGAACACATTGCTAACTTATACATTTTCATAAATTTACACTAAAAGCTACACTTCTGGCATTTCTTGAAAAATGAGAAGATCTGGCCACACTGGCCCGTGCAGCTACCAGGGCAGACCTGTACTCCCCATGGGCTGTCCCACCGGCCACCAAGGGAACCCTGCTCATCTTTGCAGGGCTGGAGTTGGCATCTGTGCTGTTCTACCACAAATCACGCTGCTTAGCTTGGTATATGCCAGGCTGTGCTTTAACCTGTACAAGCGGAGGCCTCTATGGTAACTAAATACTACTTTTGAGTCTTAGGGAATATAAGGCAAAAAGAACCATGGTTTTGCTTCGTTTGCTTTCCTCTTTCATCCTGTGGAAACTGAGAAAAACCCAATACCCGCTCATGCTTGAGTGCTCACGGGAGGAGGGCTATATTCAATTACTGCAGGACAAAGGTGAACGGTCACAGTTCTGAAACCAGCAGAGATTAAAACAATATAAATAGCACCATGGAAAATGGCAAAAGTGATGGCCTATCACTAGTGTGCAAATTATGTTGTCTCTTTTTGTTTAAATTGTTTGGTAATGAATCATTTGCTTGGATTTTGAGCTGTGTACTTTAAGTACATTATAAGGAAGGTTTGGGGGTAAGTATGGGGAATGTGGGTCAAATCTTACATAGATTGGAATTTTATACAGATATTCAATTCCAGGATATTTGTAGAAAGTTTTATGATTTTTGACAGATTAAAAACCTGTTACTATACCATATAGTTAAAATGTGAGTCCCAGGCTGGCAAACAGGTATTTGTCTAAATTTGAGATTTTTAAATTTTTTAGTTTATTTTTTGAGACAGCGTCTTGCTGTGTACTCCAGGTTGGTCCTGAACTCACTAGGTAGCCCAGGCTGGCCTTGAACACACACAATCTTCCTGACTCAACATCCCCAAAGTACTGGGATTACAGGTATATGCCACCACGCCCAGTTTATGTGGTGTGGGGGTATTGAACCCAGGCTGTATGTAAGCTTGTTAGGCAAGCGCTTTAACTGCTGAGCTATTCATCCAGCCCCTAAAGTTGAGATTTGTTATTAAATATTTTAAGATACACCAATAATGCCTCATGGCTGTCATTGGGTTGGACAGATGACTACGTTTCATGTTTATCTGCAGTCTGGAAATTTCCCTTTAAGACATAGGTTAACGCAGATACAAGGAGTCCACTTGACAGCATGGCTGCATGGTCAAAGGTCCTTTTTTTTGAGACAGAGTCTTGCTCTGCAATCCAGGCTGATCCTGAACTCACTCAGTATGTAGCCAAGGCTGGCCTCAAACTCACAGCAATCCTTCTGCCTTAGCCTCCCTAGTGCTGGGATTACAGGTGTGTACCACCATGCCCAGTTTATGTGGTGCTGGGGAATTGAACTTAAGGCCTTGAACTTTCTAGGCAAGCACTCTAACCACTGTGCAATTCCTCCATCCCTGAAAGTCCTTGTTCTTTATATCACACTGACAACTTTCCATCTTACCTGACTGCCTGATTCAGGACCTGGTGGCAGGTGGGCACCACTGCTGGGCACAAAGTTCTCAAAGGCCACTAGGCATGATTCTGGGGTGGCTACTGGCTCTTGAAGGCTCATTGTCCTTCTTGCAGGGGCCATCCCCCCGTCAGACTGTGCTGCTCCATCCTGTGAGAGGCCAGCCCTGTGAGCTTTCCCCTGGAAGTGAGAGTGAATCACACATAGTTTGTGTTGCCTGTCAGTTTGGTCTGGGGAGCCATTTTGATCCAGGTGATGTGGATCTTGTGCAGCCACTCTTTGCTTATCCCTGGGCTCTGACCTTGCCCTGCACCTTCTGTCTTCCCCTCCTCAGACACATCCTGTGTCCCAGGAGCATGCTTGAGGTGAGACCTGGCCAGGTGCTGTGGCCAATTCTTCTGTTAAGCTCTTGTTTCTCACTGGTAGAGACGGGTGTCCAGTATGGGGTGTTTAGCACCATGCTGAGCTGAGGATGAAGGAGCCCATTCAGGCACCAGTGCTGGACTAGGCAACACTTTGTTCCAGGCCAGTAATAGCTGGAGAGAGAGAGAGAGAGAGAGAGAGAGAGAGAGAGAGAGAGGGTATGCAAAGAGGACACTTTGTTGGGAAAAGTATAGAAGGGGAAAGGAGGGTAAAGCTTCTACAGTCAGAAAGGGGACCCAAAAATGAGGATTTGTCCGCAGCTGGTTTCTTAGTTACTTTTTCATTCCTGTGACTCAAGACCCAACATCCACAACTTAAGAGAGGAAAAGTTTATTTTAGCTCACAGCTTCAGATGGTCACAGCCCACTTCAGTACATGGCAGAGGCAGAGGTGGAGGCAGCTCTTCTCGACATTGCTAACAGGGGGCCAAGTCAAGGCAAATTGAGTCTAATCTCTTAAGGAAGGCAGGAAGCAGCTTATATATCCCTATACTCTCTCAGTGATGTGCCCCTGGTCCAGCCTCAATGTTCCACCCATTCCAGGTGTGGAAGATGTGGTGAACCCCCACCACGCACCAGTAATCCAAGGTACACACCTGTAACCCAGTCTATACACCTGCAGTTCCTCCCTCCAGACCAGGTCCCAATCTCCCAACAGCACATGATTCTGTAGACAATCCATAACATCCAAACACATGAGACTTGTGGGGGACATTCTGGATCCAAATCATAATAGCTTATGTTTTATCATAGTCACAGTACACTTTCATTTTTGTAGTGTTGCCTAAAAAGCACAGGCTTGCCAAAAGAGTTGGCCAAGTTCACTGTCAAATTCTACTGCCTAGCACCTATCGCTTGTCAAGTATCATTCCAGATATCAGGATTATCATAATGAAGAACAAAACTGACTAATGGCCCTGTTGTCTTGAAGCTTACATTATGATGGAAAGAAACACAGAGTTAAATGTTTAACATATTCTGAGAATCTCAAGGGAAAATGAAACAGGGGAGGGGTAAGAGAGTGACAGTGGGAATGTGAGCCACTCTGAAAGGCCTTTCTGATGAGGAGTCTTAAAACGGAGGGAGAATGGGGTGTTTAGGGGAGTCATTTCCAGTCAGGTTAGTGGCCAGGGAAGAGGCTCCAAATGGGGAACATGTCTGCCGGCTGAGGGATCCTAGTCCCCTGGCCAAGCTGCAGTCCTCACTTGTCCTGTCTGCACATCTGGGAGCTCACTGGGAAGAAGCGGTGAAACCATTCATGGGAAAGTATTTGGGTAAGCTGTCAAGGCCTACATTCAAGTTACTCTCTTTATGTTGACTTCAGTAAACATTTTTAGGGTGTCTAAATCATCTAGGATCTGTCATTTTTACTATCGAGGTTAAGTTCACATACCATATAATTAACCCTTTTACACAGGCAGTTTGTTCATTCACAGTGTTGTGTGACCACTACCTCTCTGGCTTCTAAACTTCTCCCCAACCCCTGCCCTTTCAGTGTTAATTTGTTAACACTGAAGGGCGATTATTTTTCTGTTATAACTGACTTTGTTGTTTCTATTTCTGGCCAGCCTGCACTAGTTCCTGTTACTCTGTATTTGGAACACCTACTGTACGGTAGCATTGTGTAGGGTGGTTCCTAAGGGTGCGGCAGCGACAGCAGTAGACCGGTTCCTGCATTCAAGGGACTCCATCTAGAGGAAAATGTAGACACTGAACAGATAATTGACATGAAAGAGCCCTTCAGGGAAGTGGACTGGGTTAGGTTAGGGCAGAAGTCGGCAGATACAGGTAAACACAGTGACGCGCCCTTCATTTGATCTTCAGAGCGATCCTTTTGAGGAAGCAAAGGCTGTTCCCATTTTATAGATGTGGAAAATGGGGCTCACACTGCTGGGTCTTGCCTAATGTCATTTAGTGAGGTTTGTAAATATGTCACCTCCCAGCAGTCTGGTGAAAGCCTTTGGGAGGGACTTGGAGTCGCATGCAGGGCCTGCCCAGCGTCTTCCATGCCCCACGGTGCGCTGGAGCCCGCCAGCAGAGGGCGCCGCAAGCTGTCCTGGGATCGCCTAGGGAACTAACTGCCTAGCCCCTTCCCTCTCCTTAGTAGGAATGGCAGGCCTGCTGACCAGGCCACCTCCCAGCGCCCTGGGGCTTTTTCTTGCACACTAATGCTTGCTTGTGTTTTCCTCCATAATCAAAATGCGGAATAACAAATCAGAGCAAGTCATCCAAGTTGTTTGGAGTGATGAGTTAGTGACCAAGCACACAGGGTACTGCCCCTGCCCTACCGGCCCCCCACTCAGGGCCCCCAGGCTGGTTGCCACACGAACTCCCAGAGTTATGACCGATTGTTATTTGCCACAGCCGCACGTCCGTCATGTAGGCACAACCTTGGTTTCTCTAGGCAGGATGACCCAGCACCACTTGCACCCCACCCACAGCTGGTTTCGCTTTCCTAATGTTAAACGTGCCTTCTAACTGAACGAGGGTGGTGGAACAGGTTCCAACATTTTATTTATTTTTTATATGCTCATTGAAGATTTTTTCTTTCTAGTGAGATTCTTTCCTGCTCTTTAAGGAAGATGCCCAGAACTGCCCTCTTTGGCATTTGTCCAAAGTCCAGTTCTAACAGCTTTAGACTGTGGTTTAATTTTAACCATAAAGCCTTCTTTTGAAATAATTGCTTTTGAATCTGGAAAGGGCTGGTTTGATACAAGACCATAAACACCTCGTGCCTGGAGTTAGTTGACAAAATTATGTTCATTTACTGCTAACATATCTCTTTTTAAAAGGGAAGACTGGTGGGAGTGGGATGAAAATGGGAACTGTGGATAGATTAGCTGGGAGTGTTTGATCAGACACTTTAATCAACTTAGGAACCCCCATGGGGTGTGATGAAGAGCAGGCTGGAGGCGAGAGGAGTGGAAGCCGGGAGGCCCTGCCCAGTGCCCTAACTGCAAGGCAGAGAGTGGGCAGTGAGCAGCCATGTGCCCATTGTGTTCTGGGGAAAAAAAATCCGCATCTCTGGAACAGAAGGCACACTGGCCCTTTGTCAGATCATGTATCAGACTGCCACCAATTCTCAGTTCTGAAAATGTGGTCACCCAAGAGGCTTTTTAGCAGCCCTAGGCACTGTTTCCTTAGAAATTGCCAAACCCAAGCAGTCAGGCAGAAGTGGGGTCCCTAGACCCTCCTGTGCTGGTCAAAATATTTCTAATTCTGCTTCTTCCCCTCACAGTGTAAGTCCTTTATGTGTATTTGTAGAATCTTAAGGAATTGTTGGTATTTCAGGGCAGAAATAGGTTATCTCCCTTTTTTTTAGTTAAGGTGACAACTTCTTATTTGGTAATGAAAAAAAAGATAAGAAATAGCATGTGAGCCAGCAGTAGTGACACACACCTGTTATCCAGGTGCTGTGGGAGGTTAAGAGGAGGACTGCAAGTTTGAGCCCAGCCTGGACAACTTAGCTACTACTTAGCAACTCTGGGAGACCCTACCTGAAAATCAAAATAAATGGCTCTGGGATTGTAGCTTAATGCAAATGCTCAGAGTTCAATTTTGAGTCCTGAAAAAAAAAAAAAAAAAGAATATGTGATGGAGACCATGTCTAGGAAAAACAAAACAAAACAAAAAAAGTGCTCGTCCTCTTGGAGGCAAGTAGGTTTGAGAATAGATACTCATTTTTATTTATTTTTGAGGCAGGGTCTAGATCTGTAGCCCAGCTCATTTCATTTTATATTTTGTTTTATTTTAGAGACAGTCTATACTCCAGGCTGGTCCTGAATTCACTTTGTAACACAAGCTAGTCTTGAACTCACAGCAATCCTCCTGCCTCAGCCTCTGAAGTGCTAGGCGTGTGCCACCATACCTGGCACATGTGGTGCTGGGGAATTGAACTCAGGGCCTTGTGCTTGCAAGGCAAGCTCTCTAACCATTGTGCTATTCCTCTAGCCCCAGATGTGCAGATTCTTAAAACAGAAGATACAAAAAGCCAAGTACAGGGCTGGAGGAATAGCTCAGCGGTTAAAGCACCTGCCTGGCAAGCGCTAAGTCAAGCACTAAGTATCTGAGTTCCATTCCCCATCACCACATTAACTAGGCGTGGTGGTGCACGCCTGTAATCCACCTGTAGTCCCAGCACTCAGGAGACTGAGGCAGGAGGATTGCCGTGAGTCTAGCCTGGGCTCCATAGTGAGTTCAGGACCAGCGTGGGCTACAGAATGACATCCTGTCTCAAAAAAAAAGTACATGCCCCTCGGCCTCTTAGTCCCACAGGAACTCTGAGGGCCAATATCTTTTCCACCTCACTGCTGCTGTGGTTTCTTGTCCAGAATACTTCACAAATGTCGGGTCACCACATTATCATTTGCAATTGGTGTATTTGGAGAAGATTCATCTGCTTGTGACCCTCACCAGAACAGAATCAGAACCTGGTGCTCCTCACTCCTCTCATGTCTGGAAGAGGACTGAAGAAGAGAGAGAGTGAAAGTTCACATGTGGGGAAAACAGGCACTTCAGAGATGAATTATTTATTTATTGGTACTGGGGATTGAACACAGGGTCTGTGCTCTGAGCTACATCCGCAGCCTCTTTTTATTGTATGTCTGAGACAGGATCTTGCTAAGTTGCCCAGGCTGAGCTCAGTTCTCCTGCCCCAACCTCCCAAAGTGCCGAGATTACATGTTTGTGCCACTGGTCCACCTCAGGGGTCTGTTTTTTTTTTTTTTTTTTTTTTTTTTGAGACAGGGTTTTACGCTATAGTCCAGGTTGGTCCTGAACTCACTGTGTAGCTCAGGCTGACCTGGAACTCACAGTAATCGTCCTGCCTCAGCCTCCTGAGTGCTGAGATTACAGGTGTGTGTCACCATACTTGGTTTGAGTGGCCCTGGGGAATTGAACTCAGGGCCTTGGGCTTGCTAGGCAACTGCTCTAACTTCTGTGTTATTCCTGAAGCACCAGAGATTAACTTTTTTTTTTTTTTTAAGGAAAAGACAGAGGATTGCCAAGCTAATCTGAGAATTCTGTTCCATTAGTTGGTTTCCAGCTCAGAGCTGTGGGCAGCTCCTTTGCGCCAGGGCTTCCCCTCACTGCTTTCCAGGGCTGTTCTCCCTTTTGGACCTGGGCTGCGGCATCACATGACAACTCTCTTCTGAGTCCTTCCTATGTACCCGCCAAAGGCAGGGGTTGAGGTGGCACTCCCATCGTGATGGTCGGCTCCTCGAAGGAGTTGTCACCGTAGGCTGTCCTTTGTAAGGAGCCCTGGGCTGTGACAGTTGAGCACTGTTCAGCTGGAAAGGAGAGTGCACAGACTGTAGATGCCTATCTAGTGCAGCTAAGTCACCCTGGGATGTTGGTGTTCTGTGTCTCACCGGGTTTGGGGTGGGAGAGTGGGATTGGGAACTATTGCACCACGAATTCTTTTCTTCCCTTGGCACTGAGAACTGAACTCAGCACCTTTGCACTGGGCTACATCCCCATCCCTTGTTTTATTTTTATTTTTTATATTTTGAGACAGGGTCTTACCAAGTTACCCACACTAGATTTGAACTTGGAATCCTTCTGCTTTAGCTTCCCAGAATGTTGAGACTACAGGCATGTGCCCCATGCCTGGTGTATCACAATTATTATTTATTTTTTTTTTTTTGATGCAGGGTGTCTCTGTATAGTCCAGGCTAGTCCTGAATTCACTGTGTAGTCCAGGCTGGCCTCAAACTCACAACAATCCTCCTGCCTCAGCCTCCAAAGTGCTGGGATTATAGGCATGTGCCATCACACCTGGCTTTCATGAATTCTTAGTATATATTGATGGTTTTTCCAAATCCATGCAAGCAGTACACATAGGATTGGGACTTTTCTTTATCTAGGTTCTATCCTTGAAGCACAAGGAACCAGTGACAACAGCAGCCAGAAAGTCAGTGAGAAGCCCACAGGGGAGGTTTGTGTTACTGGCACAGGTGCAGAAGTCGTTGGATATTCAGGGGACAACTGGACTCAGGAGTCCGCTCTGAGGATGAGGAGAACATCCTGTCTCTTGGTCATTAAGAAACTTACCCTAAGTGCTTGTAATCTTGGAGAGAAAGGAAAGGAACAAGGGCTTAAGCTGGAATATATGTAGCTGACCTAATTAGAAGTTTGTCTGTCTGTCTAATTAGTAGATAGTTCTATGGTATGGGCCATCATACTCACAGCCCTGTATATTAACAGTGCTGTCCTGTGGTGAAAGTGTCAGCGAGTCTTGTCTGTCTTAGTTTCCAGGCTTGCATGGATCAGAACTGGAGAAGAATATGGATTCAGAAGACCAAGCAAGTGCCCTGGATCCAGCCATGGCCTGAGGAGGCCTCAGATGGTTACTTCACCCAGCAGTGCCTCCTGGGGTGCCCTGGAGGCTGTGACAGACTCAGAGTCAGGGCTGCTGACTGGGTGTGTCCTGCACTATATTTACCCTGTCAGCAAGACACTGCGGACAGCATTTGTTTGCCAAATTGTGGCACATTATGCAAATATAAGTTCAATTAAATTAATGCTTAGAACTATTGTAGGTAGGAAAAGCTAGAAAAGCATTGTAACAAACCATGATTACTGAGATTAGAGCGCTTTGAACTTGAGCATTAGAGAACCTTGTGAATTTGTAGGATTAACCAGAACAAGCACTCATCTCTTAAAAGAAGCATGCATGTTTGTAAAAGATCCCAGAACAGTGGGGAAGGTATTTCAGGGAGCTCGGGACTGACAAAGGAGTGAAGGAGACATCTTGCAATACCAAGAGTTCTTTTTCCCTCTGGAGGTAAAGCACTGGAGGTCAAATTGTCTGGGTCAGTTAACTGGGCAGAATAAACTGTGAGGAACAAGCCTGTGCACAGCTCTGGAGGAAGCAGGCAGGGAGGAACGCCACGCAGCAGCCCCTTTGATTTCCACAGTCGAGCCCCAGACCTTGCCGTAAGATGTGAAGAGTCACTCCAGATTTATAAGCTCATTAAACTAGCATTTTTGACTATCTACATGTTCAGTTTTAAAAAATACGAAGAGTGCTTCCAGCCACACCTAAGCCTTCTCAAACCACTTGCTGGCAGTTGTTTCTTCTAATTACTCAAGTGAGCGTCTCTGTCATTTATGAAGTTTTTGGAAGGCAGGACAGGAGGGATTTGTGGTTGGTACCCTGGGCATGGCAGGGGCTCGAGTTTAGTTCACCTACTGAAGTCACTTTGAATTGTTAGGCTATCAGAGACCACCAGAGTGGAAGACCATCCCCTTAAGAAAATCAGGTGTCTAGCCATGGATCCATGGAAAGTGCTTTTGAATTCACTTAGACTGCTTCACTGACTTTATTTATTTATTTATTGAGACAGGGTCTTGCTCTGTAGCTCAGGCTGGTCCCGAACTCACTAATAGAGACCAGGCTGGCCTTGGACTCAGGATAATCCACTGGCCTCAGCCTCCTGAATGCTAGGATTACAGGCGTGCGCCACCATGCCCAGCTTTATGTGGTGCTGGGGAATTGAATTCAGGGCTTTGTGCTTGCAAGGCAAGTGCTTAAATTGTTATGCCATTCCTCCAACCCCCTTCACTGACATTAGAGGTGTATAGTGCTTTCCCCTAAATGCTCTCCTTTCTCAGGGCTGGAGGACTAGTACTGTGTGGTTAGAGTGCTTGCGTAGCATGCACAAGGCCCTAAATTCAGTTTCTCAGCACCACATAAACCTATAATCCCAGAACTCAGGAGACTGAGGCAAAAGGATTGCTGAGAGTTTGAGGCCAGCGTGGGCCACATAGGCTACAAAATGAGTTCAAAACCAGTATAGACTATCAAAACAACACAAAATAGGGCTGGAGGAATGACACAGCGGTTAAAGCATTTGCCTTGCAAGTGCAAGGCCCTGAGTTGATTCCCAAGCACCGCATAAAGTTGGGCATGGTAGGGCACACCTGTATTCCCAGCACTTGAGAAGCTGAGGCAGGAGGATTGCCATGACTCCTAAGGCCAGCCTGGACTACACCAGTGAGTTCAGACCTGGGCTACAGAGTGAGACCCTGTTTCAAAAAAAAAAAAAAAAGAAAAGAAAAAGAAAACAAGAAAAGAAAAAGAAAGAAAGAAAGAAAAGAAAAAAAGGTAAAGAAAAAGAAAAGAAGCAAACAAACACAACACAACAAAACAAGGCCTGTAATCCTAACACTTTGGCAGGAGGACTCACAAGTTCAAGTCCAGCCTGGGCAATATAGTGAGACCCTTTCTCAAACTAAATGTTGGGCAATGTAGCTAAGTATGAAAGCTCCAGGTTCAATCCCCCGCACCACACTAAAATACATAAATAAAATTTAGTCAGAGATCTTGGGGTGTAGCTCAGTGGTATAAGCCCCTGCCTAGCATTTGCAAGGCTTTGCGTTTGATTCACTAGCACCATAGAAAGATTAGCCAGTTGTGGTATGATGGCACACACCTGTAGTCGCAGTACTCTGGAGGCTGAGGCAGGAGTATTGCCATGAGTTTGAGGCCAACCTGGGCTATATAGTAAGCTCAAGACTAACCCAAATGACAGAACATGACCCTGTCCCCAAAACAAATAAAAACCAGCAAAACGAACAAAAAATACAGCAAAGTTCTCTCTGTCTCTCTGTCTCTGTCTCTGTCTCTGTCTCTGTCTCTGTCTCTGTCTCTCTCTCACTCTCTCTCTCTCTCTTTCTCTCTGGCACTGGAGATTGAACCCAGGGGCACTCTAGCACTTAACTACATCTCCAGCCCTTTTAAATTTCTTTCTGTTTTGAGATAGGATTTCACTAAGTTACTGGCTTTGAACTTTCAACCTCCTGCCTCAGCCTCCCAAGCCTGTGATATTATAATCATGCACCACCACACCTATCTCCCTTTAACCTTTTTTGTTTGTTTTTGAGACAGGGTCTTGCTCTGTAGTCCCTGCTGGTCCTGAACTCACTGTGTAGCCTAGACTACACTTGAACTCACAGCAGTCCTCCTGCCTCAGCCGCCCAAGTGCTGGTTAAACTCCTGGTTTATGGGATGCTGGGGAATCAAACTCAGGGCTTAGGCAAGAGCTCTAATCACTGTACTGTTCCTCCAGCCTGTCTCTTTCACTTTGATGAAATAAGGCTTCTGCCTGTTCTTTTCTTTCTTCCTTGAATGTTGATAAAATGGATGAGATAATGATCGTAACGTCCTTTGGATAACCTCAAAAGCACCCAATTATACTTGATTCCTCTCACAGATCCCTACTGTCTAGAGTTTCTGTCTACTGGCCTGGGATGGTGCCAAGGACTAAGAAAGGATGCTCCCAGGACAGTCACACATACATGGTCCTGTTGGCTGAAGTTGGTCACTCCTTGCCTTGACATCAAGTCTTATCTCCAGAAATAGGCTGAATGGTAATTCACCACTGTATCTCCTCAGCATCTCCAGGAAGACTGTGTTTTCCCAGCCCCTGCTCCAGGATCTGATAATAGGTGGGATGAAAAGATTGTTTCCTTTGATGCAGTTTTATGAGATGTTTTCAAAGAAGGGGTGGTGGAGAAATCGCGAAGCTGCTCACTCGTGCATGAGGCGTCAGAGTGACAGCGGAAAAGCCCCACCTTCTAGGGGAGCTCTTGCTCAACATAGCCCCGTCATTAGGCAGCCAGGAATCTGGGGACATCAAGGACGCCTCAAGCCTTGTAACCTAGATGTCACTGTGCTTTTCAGGTGAAGATGCTTGATCATGGCAGGCAGGAGTGTGGCCAAAGGGCAGCTCTCCGTAATTGATCCTCTCTAAGCTTGTGAAGCTTTGGGATGTCAGATGTCCCCTTCACCCTGAGCCACCTCTCCTTGTGGGTGATAAAGGAGCTGGATTTCCCATGAGAAAGACATTATGGATGTGTACCGCAGAGGAGGAGCTCTGTCCACACGAGGGTTACTTGCCTACAGCAGAGCCTCAAGGACAGAGGGATCTCCTGTCAGGGAGGAGAAAGGGTGCAGAAGGAGATGGGAGCCAGCCCAGGGCTCGGGGGCTCACTCCATCTTGAGAGGAGCCTGGCTGTGCTGGGTGGAGAGGTGGCCGCAGAGGCTGGGAGGCATTGTCAAGATGGAGCTGAGAGGAGAAGCTTAATTATGCTAATTAATTAAACCAACAGAAGGGACTAGAACATTCGTTTGGCTGCCGAAGTGTTCTTACAGAAAAATTGTGAGCATCAACAAGGGGGTCCTACAGAGACCCAGTAGCGTGGAGAGGAGAGACAGCAAGCGTCGTGGGTATGTGGACTCGGATCATCCTTTCTGGGGTTCTTCCGTCAACATCTGCCCTCAATGTCAAGAGGCTTTTTTTTTTTTTTTTTTAATGTACTGGGGGTCAAGCCGAGAGCCTTCCCACTGAGCTACATCCCCAGCCCACTTTTTATTTTTTTCAGACAGGGTCTCACTCTGTGGTCCAGGGTGGTCCTGATTTTACTTTAGAGCCCAGGCTGGCCTTGGACTCACAGCAATCCTCCTGTCTCAGCCTCCCGAGTGCTGGGATTACAGGCCTATGCTAGTAGGTCCGGCCTTGGCTTGTTTTTGTATTCTTGATGACACCCTTTCTGACGAAGGTAAGGTGGAATTTCAATATAGTTTTGATTTACATTTCCATGAGTAACTTTTTCTGGTGGTGGTGGTAGCGCTGGGAATTGAGCTCAGAGCCTTTGTATTGATCTACATTCCCAGCACACCCTTCTTCCTCTTCTTCTTCTTCTTTTATTTTGAGACAGGGTCTCAATGTTTTTGCTAAGCTACTCAGGCAGGGCTCGAGTTTGTGCTCCTCTTGCCTCAGCCTCCCACAGTGCTGAGATTGTAGGCCTGCATCACCACGCCTGGCTAAGAGACTTTTTTTTCAAGAGAGAGAGGGAGGGGTGGGGCAGCGGGAGGGAGGAGAGGAGACAGACCAACAAGAGTCTTACTGAGTTGCTCATCCTGGCTTGTGTGGTGCTGGGTAGTCAAACGCAGGGCCTTGGGATTGCTGGACAAGTGCTCTAACCACTAAGCTATTCTTCCAGCCCTAAGAGACTCTTATTTTTACCTGTTTGTGCTCTTAGATTGTCTTCTGGGGAAAAAAAAATTGGGGTTTTAAGATTATGTTGGCATTTCTATCTTGGCTGAGAACAAATTTTTATTAAAAAAAAAAAAGAGCAAAGTCAATAACCAACAATTCAAAGAAGCTTGGTTCCACCCAGGTCCGTGTGGGTCTGGCTGGATGGGGCTCCCACGTCCTCCTCACCCCCTCCTGCCTTCTCCCCTTTTCCACGTGGCTCTTCCTCCCAGCTATCCACATGTACCACTCCTGGGCCACGGAGGACTCTCATCCTACTACTGGACGCTTGCCTTCCTCCGGGAATGGTGGGCTCTTCCCCCGAGGATACATATGTACACACAAGTGCACATATAGCTGTGTGTGCATGCACGTGGAGTGGGGAAGAGAGAGTTCTGTTCCTCTGTGGTAGTGGCCACCTGTCATTGAAGGCTTTGGACTGAGCCAGAGTGAAGCAAGAGTGACACTGTGTGCCAAGAACCAGCTTGCTGGGGTACCAGGTGTGCTTGGAGCAGAGAGGCAGCCTTGGTTCCAGTTTGCAACATTCGCCTCTGTGAGAGGGTGCCAGGAGCCCCCCAAGGGGGCTCAGGATGGTGTTCTTCGCTCTTCTACAGGAAGGGATTGACTCCCTGGGAATTCAATGCACAAGTGAGGTTTTAAGTCGTTTTTTTGAAAGTCAAAGGGAAAGGTTTTGTCGGGTAGAGCATCACGCAGGGACCCAGTCCACCATTCTAACCCTGTTCCTGCCTGTCAGTATCCTCCGATGACAGCTGCACCCCGTGGCTGCAGTGGGCCACGAGAAACACTGAGCCACTTCTCTGCGTTTGCTCCAGAGGCTGCTCCCAGGGAAGGGTCCTGGTCCCAGAATCTACCCCATTAAACCACAGGTGGGGAACTAGAGAGTGTATTCCTGTGGAGTGGCTCCCTCAGAAGGACTAGCCTGGCTTCCACTGAGGCACTGTCAGGGGCAAGGATTCTGCGGGCTACCTAGAGGAGATCCCTCACCCCATTATTCAGGCCATAGTGGGTGAGGGTGCGGGCCAGGGATGCTGGGATGGAAGAACGGCCAGGTTGCTCTCTCCTCTCTGCCTAGTCCTTTTTCTCAGCTAGAGCCTGCTTGGTTTTTCCTTCATGGTTTGTTTGTCCAGATGCCACTAGTCGGATGACTGTTGCAGGCACAGGAGTGTCATCAGGGCACAGCGCCAGGTCAAGCAGGTCCCACCTAATGTCTCTATTCCTCATCTGAGAATGCTGTAATCAGCAGGTTGATGCAAAACTGGGAGGGGTTGGGAAACCCCGTGGGCAGGAGATTTCGAAATGAGATTTGGATTAGAAAAACATAGAGGGTGGGGCCGTAAGGAATGAAGGAGACAGGACTCCTGTCCCAACACTCCGCTGGATAGCGGGGATAAACAGGAGAGCTAGAATAGAGGGGCAGCAGCTGCCCACGGCTGAGCACACACCCCTGCGGTGCAAGGCTTTTCCTTGACCACCTTCCTTACCCTTGACAAGGAGCCCTGGGCTTCTCCATTCACTAGGTGAAACCACACCTGCCGTAGCGCATTCTGTCTAGGGCATGTCCGTACAGCCAGGGGTAGATAAAGCCGTAGGGGAGCCAGGGAGGGAAGGCAAGAGTACTAGGAAAAGAATTTGATTATGCCGGATAAAGCGGACAAGAGATTACTGGCGAAGAAGCCTGTGAGCCCACATCATTGGTGGCCCAGTGGGAAGAGGCAACTCTCCTTTGCTGGGCAAGTGGCCGTCTCACTGTTCCCCCTCCCCCCACCATATGGTTCTCATTGTGCTTGGACTCAGGAAACATGGAATTAAGTGGCTTCTGGTGGCAGGTGCCTACAACATGAAGAGCACAGGGGAGGATGCTAGCTGTTTTAAAACCAGAAATAGAGGTGGATGTCAGAATGAGAAGAAAATTCAGGATGGGAAGGATGAAGGATTAAAAAGATCTCAAAAAAAAAGGAGTTAAGACAAAAGGCAAGAAGAAGCGTCCTAGAAGAAGCAAAGAAGGAAGAAGAGAGAAGATTATGTCCCATCGAAGAACTTAGAGTACAACTGTCATCATAAAAGCCACGTGGTGTTGTCACAAAAACAGTTCAATGGAAAACAACTGAGGATGCAGAGACATTCCCTAACACCTCTGGCCATCTGATCTTCAACAGAGTGGCCAAAAATATATGCTGGGGTAAAGACAGCCTCCTTAACAAGTGGTACTGGGAGAACTGGTTAGCCATATGCAGAAGAATGCAACTAGACTTATCTCTCTCACCATAGTCTTCAAACATGGTCAGTCCTTAAAGAGCTTGTTGTAGTACGTCATTTTATCCATATGGCTCGAAGTAGGCAGTATCCTTTGAGGATGTTTTGGGACCATACAGCATGAAAGCCAAGAGTGGAACTGCAGGAACTAGCTGCCCAGCTATGACAAGAGGGGTTTATGATTCATGAGCGTGCGTACCTGCCTCGTGTAGGGTGGGGACCCATCTAACCGGAATCACTGCCAGCCTCTCCCAGTCTCCTTAGATGACAAGCTGTGGCATCCTTGGCCCACCCAACTCAGCCCTCGAGCATTTCCAAAACATCAGTAAACAAGCATAGGTGAGTGAGGTCACTGATCTCTGTGTTTTGTGCTATTTCTCACATCCTGCCCGGTGTCTAGCAGGTGAATAACTAGGGTTTCTTATCAGGCAGCTCATATTCTTAAGAGTGGTCAGGAGGTTACCAGATGCCTTCCTCTAAGATCAAAGTTTATATCTTATTGTTATATACTAGGAAATACAAGTTTACCTGAACCATACAGGACAATTATTTCTTACTTCCAACATGCCCGGCATTCTCAATAGCCAGAGAAATTTCTGTGGTAGCAGTTAATCACCTTTCTTGCCAAAGTTAAACCAGAAAGGAACACAATTAATTACTACATCCAACATTTGTTTAGGGGTTTAATCTTCCTAAACCCATTATCTTATTTAATCTTCACAACAATCTCCTTCATTACTGTTATTCTATTTTATGGATACTAGATCTCAGAATGGTATAAATATCTTCCTCAGACTCAACTAGTAGGCCTCAGATTCAAATAGGTCATCCTCAACTACAAACGGTGGCACATGCCTGTGATCCTAGCATTCCGGAAGACTGAGGCAGGAAGATCACAATTTTGAGCCCAACCTGGGCAATTCAGCAATGTATCAAGAATGCATATCAATAAAATAAAAGAGGGCTGGGGATATAGCCCAAGTACAAAGGCCCTGGGTTCAATGTCTAGTACCAGAACACAACAAAACAAAAAAAGGTTATCCTCCCGCTCAAATCTTTAGTCCTTTCTATATAGTAGCATGAGCCCTTTCTTTAAGTTTCAGAGGAATGGGACAGGAGAAACAGCACAACAGTGAGAGTCCTTGTCTATCAGCTGCAAGGCCTGATTTTGGTTTCCCAGTACCACATAAACTGGGCATGGTGGTGCATGACTAAAATCCCAGCACGTGGGAGACTGAGGCAGGAGGTTTGCCGTGAATTCAAGACCAGCCTGGGCTATATAATGAGTTCAGGGACTACAGAGCAGGACCATGTCTCAAAAAAAAAAAAAAAAAAAAAAAAAAAAATTCAGAGTAACATCAAGGTCAGATTCCTGGAGATCATTCCTCAGTTTGTCCCTTCCGTCTTCCTCCCACCCATTCCCATCTCCTTCCACTTCTGTGACCATCCAATGGGAGAGAAACCTCCACTTCTCAGAAAGAACACCTACATAAAGCGGAGAATTCCAACGTTTCCTCTGCCAAGGACCCTTTGAGAATTACCGTGTGGGTTTCTTTTGATTAGAAAAGCAATGTGAGAATATTTTAGAAAAAAATGCAAAACCTATAAAAGAAGAAAACAAAAATTATAGTTCTGTTATCGAGCAATAACTCTAGCAAACTCAGTGGTATATAGTCTTGGAAATAACTTGTATGACATCCACATGTACTTAAGTTTATAAAAATAGCAGATATGCCTATCCCATAATGTTTGGGAATTTGCTTTTCAAAAATTAATATAAATATTTTTCTGAAATATATTTTTGAGGCAGGGTCTTACTCTGTAGTCTGGCTGGTCCTGAACTCACTATGTAGCCCAGGCTGGCCTCAAATACATAGCAGTCCTCCTGCCTCACCTTCCTGAGTGCTGGAATTATAGGCAAGCACCACCATGCTTGGCTTATGTAGTGCTGGGGAATCAAACTCAGGGCCTTGCACTTGTTAGGCAAGTGTTGTAACTGCTGCACTATTCCTCCAGCCCTGAGATATTTTTATTTTATTTGTTTGTTTGTTTTGAGACGGTTTCACTATGGAGCCCAGGCTGGCCTTGGACTCTCAGCAATCTTCCTGCCTCAGCCTCCCGAGTGCTGGGATTACAGGTGTGTGTCACCACGCCCAGCTTATGTGGTGCTAGGGAATCAAACTCAGGGCATTACGCTAAAACATTTTTATAATGTCATAATTAGTGGATGTATATACTAGCAAGAGGTCTTTTTGAGACCAGTTTTACTTTATAGTGCCTGTTAGCCTGGAACTCGCTAGGTAAGTCAGGCGAGCTTTGAACTCACAGTCCTGCTTTCGCCTCCCTCATGCTATGAGTACCTACTTGTGCCATTGCGCCCAGCTTCATTATAATTTTTAAGGTACTCTAGAATCAAATATTTTGATTGCTCCTGCTTTTTTCAGTGTTAACCAGTTTTGTTATAGACTTTTGTTTACAGTCAAAATTATCTTTCATTTCTTTGATTTTTCCCACTATTTTAATTAATATACATATGCAATACATAATGTTTCCAATGAACTTGAGTATTTTGTACATATATATATCACATAAACTTTACAATCCCTTCCCATTTTTGGCCCTCCCACACTCTCCCAATACCTACCTCCCAACTCCCACTATCACACCTGTATTCTGGGTTTCCCAAGTCAGAGAAACCATACAATATTAACATATTTAATTTTCACTCAAATCACCACTCTTTAGCTCAGCTTCCTACCCCTCGAATGGGCCACAGTGGTCAAATCTTAATGCCTCTACTCTGAGTCCAGCAGAGCCCTTTATTGGAATATTTGACAAAGGTTTTTTTCCTATATTTTGCTATATTTTTGTTGAGATTCTTTAACCTGGCCTCATGCACCAGTCCACATAAGAAAAGAACTATAACCATGTAATTCATAAGGCTAGTAAATATGCAAAAGAAAAAGAAAAGTTAAATTTCAAATGCCTTCGCTGAGTACTGGAAGGTACATGTTTGTACATTCAAAAGGTTATCTTTACATCAATCAGTTTTCTTAGGATAAACTTACATCAAAGACCAAATAAGGGAATTGCTACAATAAATGAACTTAAGACTATGTCAAATTGCTACATTAAGTGAACTTAAATCTAGATCACATAAAGAAAGTAACAGATATGATGGCATACTTAAATGTTTCAGAATTTTTTAACTTTCATAACTTATTTACTTGCATTTCACTAATTACTAACATTTTGCTAGATTTGGTTTATAATTTTGTCTACCTATATATCCATATATTCATGCATACATATTTTTAAAGATTTTATACCAGTTCCCCATGTTACATGTAATTATTCTGTTTTGCACACTACTATACTATTACTAATAATAATAATGTGGGAAGATTTCGTAGAATTTTGTAGAATAGCTGGTACTATTTTAGAAGTGTATCAATCAAACGATTTACATACCCATCTATTTTTTTATTACACTTTCTCTTTAGATGTTTCCTTCATGTCTTTTTGGTGCTGTTTATCTTTCTGCCTCTTTCAGAGAGGATGAACTTGTGCTCAACATCAAATAAGTGAATTGTTACATTAAACAAACCTAAGACTATATCAGTTTGCTACAAAATGAACTTAAATCTGTATCACATAAGTATACTATAGTTGAAGCAACAGATATGCTTAGTTATTTCAGTTTTTTAAACTTTCATAAATTGTTTAGTCACATTTCACTAATTATTAACATTTTGCCAGATTTAGTTTATCCTTTTACCTATCTATCCCTCCCTAACTTCATGCATGCATATTTTTAAAGATTTTATACCAATTGCCCATGTCAAATATCATTATTATGTTTTGTAAACTTATATACTATTGAAAATAATAATTTGGGGAGAAGATTCACATATTTTATGAGACAGTTGGTATTATTTTAGAAAAATATCAATCAAATGATTCAAATATCAATTTATTTTTTTTTGTTACACTTTCTCTTTAGGTGTTTCTTTTCCTCCAGGTTTTTTCAGTGCTGCTCACCTCTCTGCTTCTCTCAAAGATTCCTCCAAGTAATTTCTGCAATGCTTGGCTAGTTGTTACAAATTTCTTTTTTTTTTTTTTTTTGAGACAGGGTCTCTCTCTGTAGCCCAGGCTGGTCCTGAACTCACTATGGAGGCCAGGCTGGCCTTGGACCCATGACAATCCTCCTGCCTCTGCCTCCCAAGTGCTGGGATTACAGGTGTGCACCACCACACCCAGCTTATGTGGTGCTGGGGAATCGAACTCAGGTACTTAGCACTTAACCGCTGAGCCATTCCTCCAGCCCCTGTTACAAATTTCTTAAGGGATTCTTGATCATGAAAAATTTTTTCTTCCTCTTCAATTTTCAGGGGTAATTTTTCTGGATATAACAACCCAGGTTGATACTTGCTGTCTTTTAAAGCTTGAAGGATCTTGTTCCAGGCTCTCCTGGCCTCTAAAGTTTGCCTTGAGAAATCTGCAGTAATTCAAATGGTTTTGCCTTGGTAGAATAATGTCTGTTTTTCTCTTGCTACTTTTAATATTCTCTTTTTATTTTTTATTTCTGAGGTTTTGCTTATGATATGTCGTGGTGAGTCTTGTTGCTGATTGAGGTTATTTGGTGTTCTATATGCTTCTTGTATCCGGAAGTTAATTTCTTTTCCTAGATTAGGGGAATTTTCTTGCACTTTTGTTGTGAATAAATTATTTATACCTTCAGTGCTGTCTTCTGCTCTTTCTCCCACACCCATAATTCTGAGATTGGTTCTCTTTGAATCATCCATCAGCTGTTGTGTCCAGCTACTTTGCTCATTTCTAATTTTGGAGTCATGCCTAAATATATCATTTGTTTCCTCGGCCTTGTCTTCACAATATCTGAGTCAACTTTTCTTGTTGTTACATATAATTTTCATGCTCTCAATTTCATCTAGATTTCTTTTTAGATTTTTCCACTTCTCTATTAAAATGTTCCTTCATATCTTGCATTTCTTTATTTACCTCAGCCAACTTTTTATTTGTGGCTTCACTGTGCTGCTCAATGAGCTTTGTCCCCACTAGGACCACTATTTGTTTAGTAAGATCCTCTTTAAGCCTGCTGACCAATACTTGCATTTCTTTGTGAAAATCATTTCTTTGATTTTGAAAGATTTAGATGATTTTTATCATCTAAAACACTTTCATAAATAGTTCACCTACACTTAAATGTAGTTTGCCAAAGTGTATGCTTTCTTTCTTTTATGCATCTGTAGGGACCCCTCTCCCCGCCCTCCATTGCTAGAGGATGTTACCCAGTCGCCATTTTGCTCCACCCGAGAACTCTTTGTGTTCGGGCTAAAAACTTAATTTGCCAATTGATTTCGTAGTCTGGTGACACCCATTGCATGTGCGCGTGTTGGCACTCCTCCCGCACACCAGACCGTGGGTACCAGGCTTTTTCCTTTACTTCTTTCTCTCTGACAAATTCTTCCTAGTTCTCAAATCTTAGTTGACATTCCAAACCCCAACAAGGCAAACTTTGTAAGGGGTCCTCCCCCAGGGCTCACTCCAGAAGCACCCAGCCTTCTTCAGGAATGCCATTCCCCTCACCTGGGCCCTGAGCTCGGTGAGGACCACCCCAGGAATGCAGCTCCTTCGCCTCTGACTCCCAGAACCTCCTTGTCTCCTCCCCGCTGACACCAGCTGCTGCCAGAGGAGCTGAGGTCCCTACCCAGAGACTCTGGCACAGCTCTTCAGAAAACCCCCACAGGAACAAGAACCTCTTAAAACTGTGGGCGGTGGAAGAGAACAAACCTTAGGGAGCATTAGTTTTCGAGGGGCGACCTCCTGTCAGAGGTGAGTGGGGAGTGAGTGCAGTCTCAGCAAGCGGAGACCGTTTCCCAGTGCCCGTCGTGCCTCTGTGCAAGCAAGTGCCCAGCGGCAGGTCGGCTGCTGGCCACCAGCCTGCCCTCCTCTCCAGTCCAGGCGGTCCGCTCCTTTGCCCTGTTATTACCGCTGGCAGGTTGTGTGGGCCACTGGACAAGGAGGCACAAGTCCTTCCAGTTCTCCAGGTCTCCTCGGGCAGCTCGGCAGCTCGTCCGCTGCTGCGTGGGGACTGGGAGGCGCCTGGGCCTGTTACCTGGAGCCCAGGAGGCGGAGGAGGCAGGAGGAGGCCGGGCAAGAGCCGGCCCAACTAGCCCAGCAGAGGAGGGGAGGGCTGGAGGAGTTTCTTGTGGAAAACTGGGACTGTAGGGAGGAGGTCAGGTAGGTCGGGGGCGGGCACTGGGAGTTCATGCCAGAGCTCTGGCAGGTTTGTAATGTCCGAACTCACCCTGGATCCTGAGTGGTTTCCTCTGCTCACCTGGGCTGCCCTTCAAGTATCGAACATTGAAAAGACAGCGGCGGCTGTGATCTAGCAGGAGCATAGACACCTGGCATCCCGTGACAGGAGCCAGACCGCCCTCTCATCTCCCTGCAGGCCCTTGGCTTTTCCCTGTGGCTGGGCTTAGGAGTGTTTACGCTCCTGTGTTCACACTTCCGGGAAGGCACAACGCTCATGAGAGAACACGTGGGACCTGCATTGTCAGGTGTGCCCAGGGACATCCACTGTTTCTCAGCCTCTTTACACTTGACTATCCCTCTCTCTGAGCTGATGGTAATAGTACAGACCTATTAGGACTGTTGGGAAGGGGGCTGGAGGAATAGATCAGCAGTTAAAAGCTTGCCTTGCAAGTTCAAGGTCCTGGGTTCAATTCCCCAGCACCACGTAAGCAGGCTGAGACAGGAGGATTGCTGTGAGTTTAAGGCCAGCCTGGGCTAAGTAGTGAGCTCAGGACCAGCCTGGACAGCAAGATCTTGTATTACAAAAAAAGAGGAAATTTCGATGAAATATCACACAAATACACAAATATACCTCCCCCCCCCCTTCTGTTGATACAGGGTGACATTTGGCAGCTTGTGAGATTTTTCCCTGCCTGCTATCTGTAACCACACCACTAGTGCACCCATCCCTTATGGTATGTGGCCTGAGCCGTGTTTGCTGTGGAGAGAGAGGGTCTGCCTTAGCTCTGCACCCCGAAGGCCTCGACACTGTACCTGGTCCCGGGCCTTGGTACCTACGGGACAAGTGCAGAATGGAATAAAAAGGATCTCATTTCATTTAGGGTTCAAGAGTCAAGGTGCAAACTCCTGATGGCACAGACCTGTAATCCCAGCAATCTGGAGTGAATCAGAAAGATCACAAGTTCGAGCATCGACTGGGCAATGTGATTTAGTCAGACTCTCTCAAAATAAATATAAAAGTGAGCTGGGAATATAGTTCAGTGGGAAGGCTCTGGGTTTGATCCCTAATGCCAAATGTCTCACATAAACACAAACACACACACACACACACACACACACACACACACACACACACACAAGCACATGTGCACGTACGCACGTAAACAGAGAAGCCCAAACTCTGGGGCTGGGTAGACCTCCAATCAGAGTCTGGTTTCATCATTCACTAGCCATGTGACCTTGAGGAAGATGATTCACCTTCCTGTGCCTCAATTTCTTTGTCTAAAAATAGTCACAGTAATGGCTACCTCCTCAGGTTGTTGTGGGGATTAGAGATGATGTCAGAAAAAAGCCCAGCACGCTACTGCCCAGCGCGTAGTAGGAGCTCAATAAACGCAAGTGGTAATTAGCCACTGCTGCAGGACCATTTATATATGTGCTTCAGGAACACTCGAGGTCACAGTAAGTGACATGGGGCCTCTTGGTGCCCCGAGAGGCTCTCTTGGTTTGGTCCTGTACCTCCCCATGCTGGGGTCCCTCTGTGCTATGGAACGGGGCATCTGTTGTGAGCAGTGTGGCTTAGCAGCCTGGGCATGCACCGGCACTCACCGACTTTCTGCCACGTTAGCACTGCCCAGATTTCCTCTCTGGGCAGGGTGGGGGTGGCAGAGATGGGAGGGCGCTGTCAGCAGCACCTCAGGTCTACAATTGGGAAGAAGTCTGGATGTAGGCAAGTTACATGGACCCTGTGTCCCACCCCTCACATCTCTGAGCATTTTTTAAGATTTCTGAATTATATTTAAGGCATAGCAGCGCATGCCTATAATTCCAGGACTCTGGGAGGCTGCAGCAGGAGAACTATAAGTTCGAACATATCCTGGACAACTTAATCAACCTGGTGAGGCAGTGTTTCAAAACAGAAGAGTTGAGGATGTAGCTGAGTGTGAAGGCCTTGTGTTTAATCTCTAGTATATAGACAAACAGGCAAATGAACAGAAATAAAAGATTGGGATAGGGGTCTCTGTGCCCACCTCACAGCAGTCTTCTTTTCCCATATTTTCACTTTCCTTGGTTTTGGTTAGCTAAGGCTAACCATGGTCTGGAAAAAAAAAATTGAGGCAGAATCTTACTCTATAGTCCAGGCCAGAGGTGAGAGTGTAGCACAAGGGGGCCTTGAACTCACAGCAATCCTGCCTCAGCCTCTCCTGAGAGCTAGGATTATAGGCATGCGCTACCACACCTGGTTTGTGTGGTGCTAGAATATTGAACCCCAGGCCTTGTGCTTACTAGGCAAGTGCTCTAGCTGCTGAGCTATTCCAGCAGCTAGAGCCCTTTATTTATTTATTCATGACAGGGTCTCTCTCTGTAGTCCAAACTGTCTGTGAACACACTATATGGTCCAGGCTAGCCTCAGACTCACAGCAATCCTCCTGCCTCAGACTTCTGAGTGCTGGGATTACAGGTGTGTGCCACCATACCCAGTTTGTGTGGTGCTGGGGAAGCAAACTCAGGGCTTACACTTGCTAGGCAGGCACTCTAACCAGACCGTGGGAAAGGGAGCTTGCTGAGATTGTACTCCTCACTCACCTCTGACAGGAGGTTGTCCCTCAAAAACTAGAAGCACCCAACCCCTATTTCTCCAGCTCAGTCTGAAAATGTTAAATGGAAAATTTCACATTTTTCAAGAGAAGAGAAAGATCACACATTCACACAACTTTTATCACATTACATTGTTATAATTTGTTTCATTAGCTGTTGATCTCTTAGTGTACCTCATTTATAAATTCAATTTTATCTTATGTATATATAGAAAAAATAGCATATATGTAGGACTCGGCACTACGCACCGCTCAGCACCCCCTAGGGAGTGTTGGAGCATCCGCAAGGGACCAAAGCTGCAGGTAGTGAGGAAAAGTGAGGGACACAGGAAATCCGTCACTTGCCTCTGAGCTTCTACACTCAGGAAATGGCCTGAAGACCTAATTTGGAATGTACCTCCCTTGTCCAACCAGGCTCCCCACACTTGACTCAGCCCACCCTCTGGCACTGCCCTCTGTGGCCCCCCCCCCTTACCCCCAACGGCTGCCCACAGGCCTGGCCCCAGGGGAGCTGCCGGTGAGAAGGGTGGGGGAAGGCTGAGCTGCTGACGGGTCAGAGGAGAAAACAGAGCCCCGCCGAGTCAGCCTGGGGCAGGAGAGCAGGCTCCCAGCAGACTCGGCGCACGTGGGATGGGGCAGGCCGGAAACGTGGAGGAAGCCGGAAGCAGTTGGATTTTGGATAGGAAGGTAGAACATCCTGGGCTAGGCCGTGGGGTGGGTGCACAGGACGGAAGCCAGCATTGACTCGGGGCCATGGCCACACCCTAAACCCGGAGGTAGGTGCAGCCCCCGCTGGTTTCACACTCTCCGGTGCGCTCTTTCCCGTCAAGTTCTGTTCACGGGCATTTTCTCCCAGTCCTGACTTCTTTCCTTATCCCTGGAATTATTTTTTATTAGCATGACTTTGCGATACATGATAACAAGTCAGCTTGAAAAATTGGCGATTGTGCACATCACATCTTGATCATCCTTATTTCTCTTCCCCCTTCTCCCCCCTCTCATCCCCTTTAACTCTCCACAAAATCTTTCATAACTCTTTTATTTTACCTTTTTACACTTGGTTTTCTAATATTAGAGAAATCGAGTGTTATTTAACCGTCTGCGTCTGATTCCTTTCACTAAACACGGTCTGAAGATGCACCCACTTTCCTACAGATGACTCAGATTTTTCTTTATGGCACTGTGTAAATACACCACTTCTTCTTTATCTATTCATTTGTTGATGGACATATGGGCTGCTCCCAAGGTACGTTTTGCTGCTATAAACATTGGTATGTACATCACAGTCATGTGACAACTTAACACTAGGGAAGATACTCAGAAGAGGTATAGCTGGGACAGATCGAGTATCTATTCAGTTTCTGAGCAATCTCCATAGGGTTTTTCATAACGGTTGTACCAGTTCACAGTCCCACCCAGCACCTTCTTTTGTAGCAGAGTTCCTTTCTCTCCACAATCTTGCCAGCGTTTCTTATTGCTCTTGTTGTTTTGAGACAGGGTCTTGCTCTGTAGCCCAGGCTGGCCTTGAACTCATTATGGAGCTTTGGAGCCCAGGCTTGACTCACAGCAATCCTCCTCCTGCCTCAGCCTCCCAAGTGCTGGGATTACAGGCACGTACCCCCATGCCCAGCTTATGTGGTGCTAGGGAATTAATGCTTGCTAGGCAAGTGCTTTAACTGCCAAGCCATTCCTCCAGCCCCTGTTGTTTTGTTTTGTTTTCTGAATTTTTGATAAAAAGCCAATCTTATTGGGGTAAGATGAAACAGCATCAGCATCATTTTGATTTGCATTCCTCTAATAAGCCCTAACTTCATGGGAATGGCTTTCAGACCTGAGAGTCATGGCTGCAGCACTTTGGTCCCAGCAAACAGGATTTTGTGGGTAGAATCACCTTGGAGATTAGTTTATCCAGATGGTAGTTCCACAGTGGGGACCCTTTGTAATCACAAAACTCAGCTCACAGCCCTACAGCCAGGGTGCCTAGGTCTCAATCCTGTGGTCAAGGTGCACTAGGGCCCAGAAGGTTTTTGCTCTCTGTGATGAAGTCAGCACCTTATAACTCTCATCCTCTCACCTTTTTTTTTTTTTTTTTTTTTTTTTTTTTTTTTGGAGATAGGGTCTCACTCTGGTCTTGAACTCACTCTGGTCCTGAACTCACTGGTGTAGCACACAAGCTGGCCTTGGACTCAAGGCAGTCTTCCGGCCTCAGCCTCCTGAGTGCTGGGATTACAGGCGTGCACACCACACACTGGTACTGGGGAATCTGACTCAGGGCCTTGCACTTGCAAGGCAAGCATTTTAACCTCTGTGCCATTCCTCCAGCCTATCCTGTCACTGTTGCTCACCTGGGCTCTGTAGCAGGAATCAGTTGGAGGAACTCACCCCTTCTCCTGGCTAGCGGCTGGCGGCTAGAGATCTCGTTACGGGCCTTTCATTCCATACAGGCATTTCCCAGTTCTGGCATTCTCATCTCCACTGCAGTTTGTCAGTGTTTTTTTCTGGGGTTTTATTAAGAAGGGGCCTAGACACCCTTTATAGCAGAAAGGTACTTCCAAACTTAGGACCCACTTCATTTTAAAGATGAGAAAACGGAGAAATTGGACTGGATGAAGGTCACACCAATAGTAGAGGGGGCTATATCCAAACTCTGTCCTGATTGGGGACAGCAGCTCTGTCCCTGTCATCTACTGACCCTGGGGACCCAGGAAACACATGCCATACTTCTGTGGTATCATTTAAGATTCCACATGTTTTTTGGGGGGAGGGTAGCATTAAGTTAACTAAAATCCCTAAACTGTTTTTTTTTTTTTTTGGTTGGTTGGTTAGTTGGTTTTTATTTTTGTTTTTTGAGACAGGGTCTCACTCTGTGGCCCAGACTGTTCCTGAACTCACTATGGAGCCCAAGCTGACCTTGGCCTTGGCAATCCTTCTGCCCCAGCCTCCCGAGTGAGAGTGCTAGGATTACAGGCGTGTACCACCATCAAGCTTTATGTGCTGCTAGTGAATCAAACCCAGGGCCTAGTGCTTGCTAGGCAAGTGCTATAACCACTGCACCATTCCTCCAGCTGCCTAAACTGTTTTTATAACTTTATTTTGTTCCAATTGTGAAAATAGTGTGTTCACTGTAGTAAAGAAAAATTAGGAAAAAAACATGCAAATCTAGAGCATAAATCTGAGCAGTGCTCACAGTTGTAAAGAACCCCCAGCCCCCCACCCCACCCCCACCCCCACCCCAAGCACTTGCTGTGTTGCTCTGGGAAGGACAATAACTGGGTTTTGCCTTTTTACTGATAAGGCCCAGCCCAGCTTTTCTGTCGCTGAGCTTGTTTTGTTCTCAGTCATTTTCGGCCCCTAGGCAGGGTGCCCACAGTGCTGTGAGGCACCGCTTGCACCTGAGTGCAGACTGGGGCTTGGTGGAGAGTCTGACAGACACTCCTGTCCGCTAGCTCCACCCTCCCGCACTACCCAAGATCCCACGCTGCCGGGGAGGGGGGTATTAGGGGGTACCCTGTACTTTGGGGCACCCTGCAGCCTTTTCTCACTGGCTGAGCCCCTCCTCCCTTAAGAAACCTTTGTTCTTTCAAGTTCCTTTTGGGGTTCCTTCATGCTTATGGTCTGGCAACCCCACTTGTCCCTAGTTATACATTGACCTCCACGAAAGTCTTACCTCTTCCTGGCCTTGCTGTCAGCAGAGGGCCCCTCCCCGCTTCTCACAATTTTTGTCTTTGCGTGACACCTGGAGACCTGGTCAGGGTATGATAAAGGAACTCTGAAGTGGGCCTCAGGGACCAGAGTCCCCATCGGGGTCAGTCTCTCAGAGTAGTCCTGGGCAGGTGATGGGTGGGCCAGGTAATGTACACTTTCCCCTCCAGTTTAAATACCTCGTGGTGTCCCCTAAGTCTTCTCCCCATCCTCCATGCTTCCAAACTAACTCTAAGCCAGGCTGTCTGATTTTTTTCATAGCTCTGCTACTATCTGGTTGTGAGGTTTTGAGCCACTCTGTCTGCTGGGCTTGGGGGCCATAACAGCCCCTATCTCATGCTGGAGGAATGGCACAGCAGGTAAAGCACTTGCCTTGCAAGTGCAAGGCCCTGAGTTTGATTCCCCAGCAACACATAAGCCAGGTGTGGCGGTACACACCTATAAATCCAGCACTTGAGGGTTGAAGCAGGACTGCCATGAGTTCAAGGCCAGCTTAGGCTACATAGTGAGTTCAGGACCAACCTGAGCTACAGAATGAGACCCTGTCTCAAAACAAACAAAACCCAGCTCCTATATGAAGGCCTGGCTGCAGGATCAAGTGAGCTAGTCTGTCAAGTAGCTCTTTGATGGCAACAGGGAACCCAGTATTTTACACTGAGCTACATTCCCAACCCTCTCTTGGAAGTTTGAGATAAGGCAGGAAGTATAGCTCAGTGATTAGAGCACTTGCTTAGGGAGCACAATGCCCTGGGGTTCCATACCCCCACTCCCAAACCACGTAATAGCTGGGCTTGGTGGTACACATCTGTAATCCGAGCACTCAGAAAGCTGAGGCAAGAGAACTGCTATGAGCGTGGGCCCAGCCTGGACTACAGAGAAAGACCCTGTCTCAGAAATATGTAAGTTAAGTAAATAAAGTTTGAGACAAGCTTCGTTGCCTAGGCCGGGCCTGAACTTGTAAACCTCCTGCCTCAGCCTGGCAGAGCGCTGGGGTCACAGATGTGTGCCCCAGGCCTGGCTGGAAAGCACCGAGTGTGTCTGGCAGCCCAGAGCACACACTGGGTGTGGCCCTCCTCTGGTGATATCAACTCTGTACCCTGTCACAGGGAATATTTTCTCTTCCTTTGGACTAGTCCTGGCAGAATGCTGGAAAGAGGCCAACGCTGACCTTGTGGGTCACTGTGGAGGCCCTCAGTCAGGGTGCAGGAATACTGCTGTCCCCACCTCTGAAAGCTGCCTGGGCTGCCTAGGGTAGAGTGATGATCCCAGGCATCTGATTGCTTGAGACTCTGGCTGGTCACTTAATACAGCTGAGCTGGATTCTTACTTTGACTCAAGCCCTGAGGTTATCACAAAGGGGCAAGGTTCGGATACAGTGCGGTTATTTTAATCAATTTCCCTGCATAGGGAAAAAGACTCATAAAAACCAGAAACACAGAAAATATTAGCTTTCTGATTTTACTAGTCGGAGGGAAAGCTGTAACATAAGACAGACAACACAGAGCCTCACAACTGCTCAGACTGGCAATGAACCCAAGGATACAGAAATGTAAACATAAACAGGCTTCAAGATAACATCATTTTATATTCCTGGAGTGTCCAACCGACAGCCTGTCATTTTTTACCTTTGCTTTTTAAAGAACAGTGAAAAAAATTTAAAGAAAAATTTAACTTATATACAGTACATTAACTACATTATATATTTTATATGTGGCCCAAGAAAATTCCTCTTCACTCAAAAAAAAAAAAAAAGCAGGGCAAAAACTAACAGGCCACAGGTTGGACATGCCTGTTCTAGAACCTTCCAGAATACAGCAGTTTCCCAAATATGTCGAAGTAAAGTGAAAGAAGTGTTCAGTTAGTTATACACAGTTCCGAGACAGTTCAAGAAAGCTCATTCCTTTCCAGGCAGCCCAGAGCTAGGGCCTGAGCTTGGTGTGTGCAGGCCCTGGGTGTTCTGCAGGCTGGCCGGCTTGATGGGGTTTGGGTTCCAAAGGCTGCTACCTCATCTGCTGTCTTCCAAGGCTGTCTGTGAGTCATGCTTCCAGGCAGGCTGGCTCTACTCCCTACCTATCTCCTTTGACCACAGACCTGCACCTTCGGATCCACAACTCTCTCCTGTTAACCACAGGAAGCCAGGAGCCCACTTGCTCCCGTGGAGGAGCCAACCAGCTCGGTGATCTCTCCACGGCACTCAAAACCCCAGCCAAGACATTTGGAAAACAAACAGAGAAAGAATACAGAGGAAATTTGTTAATCATCTAATACTCTTCTCTCTCTGGGAATTTCTGATGTATTATTTATTGTCTGATCCCAGTTGCTTGTGATTATGCTAAAGTTTCTGACTCACTCAGGAAAAGGCCTGGCTTGGCAGCGTAGCTGAAGCTTGCCTTATACTTCAGCCAGTGGATGGGCCTCAGAGACCTGGGATCTCTCTTACCCAACAGGAGCACTTTGGCTCTCCAGGAACCCTGAGCTTGCCAGGCAGGGAGGCGGAGCCTGGGGAGGGAGGAGCAGCAGCAGTGAGGCACTGTCCAGTGGAAGGGAAGAAGCAGGGACAGGCACCCCTCAGGGCGAGCCTGGAGGAGGGTCTTCAGTTGAATAAAGAATGGGAGCCAGGTCAGGCAGCTCCCAGTCCAAGGCACAGAAAAGGTTTGAAATGTCCAGGATAAATAGAACCACACAGGGGTGGAGAAAGGCCAGCTCCATCCCTTTTAAAAACAATTGCCATGGGCACCAAAATATATTATTAGTATCTGTACAATTTTTTTATCTTTAAAAAAAGGAAACAAAACTTCCTTGGCACCTTGGTTGATTTCATTAAAATGAGGTGATATATGGAAAGGCCTCCTGTGTGTATCCATGCACATACTCACGAGCACGCATGTGCCAGCACGCAAGGAGCAGTGCTGCACACACACACACACACACACACACACACACACACACACGTACTGGGGGTGCACGCGCACGCACGCACACACACGCGCGCGCACGCACGCACGCACGCACGCGCCTCTGTCAGAAGGGCAGAGTCCCTCCCAGCCCTGCTGAGGCTGTCTGCAGGAATGCTCTTCGCCAGTTTCCTTGACTCCGCTGTCTGTGGAGACCCGTAGCTCCCGCCCTGTGCTCAGGGCTGAGGGCAACAGGCCTCCCGCTTATCCCGATGCTGGGAAGGCATCCTGCTGCCAGGGACCTTTCTATGTAGGCAGCTTATTTGAATCACTTGGCCTCTGCCCTTACATAAACACACAGAAATGAGCAGAGATCAGTGCCAGGCCTAAGGGAACGTGCAGCTGTGCAGGAGGGAGACCCAGGCATGGGGGCTCCAGTCCTCACCACCAGTGTCTTGGGAAGAGGCCACAGGAAGCTGGCCTGGCCGGGTAGCAGTGTGGCCAGCCTGGACCCCCCAGGGCCTCTGGGAGCACCCACGAGGCCGCTCAGAGGTGGGGGCTGCCCTGCAGCAGGGAAGTGACGGTGTTCTGCAGGGCCACAGCCACCTTCCTGGACGTCTTCCGCAGCAGCGGGCTTTCAGGGTGGTGCTCCTTCAGGTGTAGGACATGGCCCTCCTGGCTCTCGGACGTGCAACCACACTCTTCACACACATACAGCTTGGCCCGGCGTTCCTTGTATGCATACTTCTGCTGCACACCATGAATCTTCTTAAGGTGAGATTCCAGTGAGCAGCGCTGGGTGAAGGCCTTGTCACACAGGCTGCACTTGTAGGGTCGCACACCTGCAGAGAACAGGCTGGCATCAAGGATCTGATCTACACCCAGGACAGCTGACTGGAGCAGAGGGACGGATGAGGCCCATTTCCTAAGTGACTCTCAACCTAAAAGTACTTACGGATGAACTAGCCTGGACTACAGAGAGACTGTGTCTCCAAAAACAAAAAAAAGTCCTTATGGATGAACTCAGGAAGATTCTGTCCTGACTTCTAAAATACCTTTCCAAGCTGCCCACTACCAAGGGCCCTCTGGAATTCCCCCATGTGGCCTGGCAGGTCTGGGTGCTCCCACCTAGTCACAGACTCCTGCTTACCAGTGTGGGTTCGGACGTGTCTCTTGAGGTCAAAGGTGTCATTGAAGCCCTTCCCGCAGTATGTGCAGAGGTGTCTCTTGACGTCGTTGTGACACTTCATGTGACGGTTCAGCATGCGTTGGTAAGTGAAAGCCTTCTGGCAGATGTGGCAAGTGAAGAGGTCCCCACTAGGGCCCATGGTCACCTGTGGGCAAAGATGGCACTTGAGGCAGGCCTCCAGAAATCAGGATTGCAGGCTGGCAGATTAGGGAACACAAAAGGTGGTCCCTGCACCCTCAAGGACAACAGTGCCACATCCAGAGGCCACAGTGCTACGAAGTCTGCTCAGAGATGGGCAATCTAGGGGATCAAAGGAACCTCTGGCCCAGTGGTGCAACCTCCAGTTTAGGCAGCTGTGAGCCTGGAGCCCAGTGCCCGGCCTTACCCTGAGCATGGTGGCATGGTTCACACCTTTCTGCCATCCTCTTGCCTATAAATCTTTTATTTTCATGATGGAAAATTTCAAATTGATACAAAAGTGGAGAGACTGGTGTTACAAGCCTGTGCCTGTTGCTTGGAGCCAATCTGGGGTTTTTTGTTGTTGTTGTTGTTTTTTGTCTTTTTTTTTTTTTGAAACAGGGCTCACTCTGTAGCCCAGGCTGGTCCCGAACTCACTATGGAGCCCACGCTGGCCTTTGACTCATGGCAATCCTCCTGCCTCAGCCTCCCGAGTGCTGGAATTACAGGAGTGTAACACCACGCCCGGCTTATGTGGTACTAGGGAATCTAACTCCGGTACTCAGTGCTTGATTTAGCACTTGCACCGCTGAGCCATTCCTCCAGCCTGGCTAGTCTTGTTCTGTGTCTACCTTCAATCCTTTCCCATTGCCAGGGATCCCTGAAGGAAGTCCTGGGGGCCACAAGGTACCTCTGAAAGTACACTACACAGTGGTGGTGGCACCTCTCCAGGTGTGGCCAGCACAAGCGTGGCTGAGATAGCCAGCACAGAGTCTCTTCCCTCACTTCTGTTGCTGTTGATGGCCCTGTCACTGGGTGATCCTCCTGAGATGCTGCGCACCTGTCACACCACACGTCTCATTCAGTCTTACTCTTGGCACCTGGGGAAATTCCCCTTGTTGCCAGCTAGTTAAGGCTTGCTTGGGTCCATTGGCCCCTCTGTTCTGCTCTCCCCAGCCACAGAGGCCTAAGGGGCGGGGCAAGGGCCCCAGAGGGCATGAGGAGCACAGTGAATTTCAGGAAGGCCCTAGCTGACTATGGCCAATGCCTGAGCACATCTGCATTGTTGCCTTCTAGTCACAACATATGCTTGGCCCCTGGAGGCAGAAGGGGACAGCTCCAGGGCCAGTACTGCAGCCTGCAGGCACACAGGCTCCACTAGAGGAAGGCCTTGCTGCTGGGTCACTGCTGGTGAGTGCTTCTTAGCCCTGGAGCTTGGAGGAGTATAGAGCAACAGAGCTAGGGTGCTGTCCCTGAGCAGCAGAGTGCAAGGGGGTGCTGGTGGGCTGGAAGCACCGTCCTGGGTGAGACAATCACCATCACTTTCCTCAGGACTAGCTAACCATGGCACTGACTCCAGAGCTCACATTGGATAAAGCCCAGACGGGAGCCCAGGAGATACAACGCGGCCAGATCCCCGCCCCACTGGTTTGCCCGGGACTTCGGTGTATGGCTTTCTCTGCTTCTTATGGCCAGAGGCTAAGCAGGACCCTAAGTGGTTAGATATTCCACCTCAGAGCTGCTGCTTCTTCCCCATTTGAGCCTTTCCTAAGCCTCAGCCCAGGGTCTGGGCTGGCCTCTTGCCTATGTCTCATTTGTACCACATCTTTTGGGCTAGACGCAGGTCTCCGCACATGGCCCTGGTCCTCAGGGCAAGATGAGAGTTGTTACCTTCATCTTGGTGCGCAGGAAGCCTTGGTCTCTCCTCTGAGTTTCTGTCAGGCGGCCCACATCTTCGGAGGGCAGCTGGGCCACCACGCAGGGCCCCGGGGCCACACTATAGCTGGAGTCCTGAAGGCTCATGTCCAAAGCCAAGGGGCAGGAAGGAGGTTCAGCCACCGATGGCTCCGGCTCCTGATAGGGCTGTGGTGGGCAGAATCCCAGGCTGACTGGGGAGACAAGGCGAAGTGAGGGCTCAGAAAGGGACCCAGTGGAGTTCCAGGAAGGCTCCCACCATGGCAGCCAGGACCTGGGGCCTCCAGCACCCCCTCTGCAGGCACTTAGCAGAGTGGGGCTGGCCCCAACCCACCACACACTGCACCTTCCTCCTCCCCCATCAAGGTGAGTACAGGTGACGCCAGCCAAGCTGCCACTGCCCACGGAGTAATGTGTGTCTTAGCGGAACTGGGAGGACCCAACTGCCCTGCCAACTATGCCTACAGAGGTGTCCACCTGCCCCACCTGGGCCAGTCCCTCTGGATTCCAAGCCTGCCCTTGCTCCTGTAGGGACAAAGGGCACCAGTGGAATCCCAGAGCAGAAATAGCTCCTTGAGGCTCTACCTGGCTCCAGAAGGTGCCTGGTGGTCTAGGCCCCTCTAGCCTTTCCTTCAGGCAGATTCTAGCTGCTGGCCTTGGTAGTTTGGACGGACCTAGCCACTTTCCCATCTGGCTTGGCCAGTCCCTCCTTCTGCAGCCCATTGTCCTTTAGGCTCCCGACTTGGGCTGGGCCCCGCTCCACAGGCAAACAGGCCAGGTGGGTAGAGAGGGAGGAGGTCAGGGAGCAGCAGGTGGATGCTCGTAACAGTCTCTGGGCAGATGGCCCGTTTCTTACGCAACCCTCCCCCACAGCAGGACCGCTTGCTCCCCATAGCAGTCGGGCTGGGGCTGGGCTCCCTCCGGCGGTGGCAGCACCGATACCTGGCAGCTCTTTGACAAAGCCGCTCCCCACAGCAGACACACTAAGCGGGCCACGGGCCATGGAGGCTAGCTGCGGATTTAGGCCCTAGTCCTAATACAACAAAAAGCGACCTAGAAGGGCAAGCTTCAGATACGACAGAGCTGAGAAAAATGGTCTAGTTTATCAATCAAAATTTTAGTTAGTACAGCCTAAGCTCTATACTTAAAATCTCTAAGCTAGGAACATTTTCCAAGCTTCGGAAGGACAAATCAAAAGGGATCTGAGGCAGGAGCTATGGTGATGCATGCCTGTACTCCTAGCACTCTGAGAGGCTGAGGCAGGAGGACTGCAAGCTTGAGTCTAGCTTTGACAATTAGGGATTTAGTTAGGGAAACCCTGTCTCAAAAAAAAAAAAAAGTGCTGGAGGTATGGCTCAGCGATAAAAGTGCTACACACAAACACACACACACACACACACACACACACACACACACACACACACGCACGCACGCACGCACGCACAAACGCAAGCGACTGAAAGAGAGAAATACTCAAAGATAAAGACGCAGGACATAGATCTGATATTTCAGACCCTTCGCTCCATACTGGAGAGACCAAAAGGGCAAAATCCCAGGGCAGGTCCACTGCCTCCCCACACCCAGGGTGGGCAGAGAAACCTAATGATGGAGGAAGGGTGAGTACAAACGCACTGAAGTTTCGGGAGAGGCACTGGCTCTCGCCCCCTCAAAACACAACAAAGGTCTGACAGAAGAATGTGCCTGCCCGCGCCCAGAACCCGTTCCACGGGCACTGGCGTCCGTCTGTCCGGGGGACTCTAATGAGCCACCTCATTCCAGAGGTTGATTCACCAGCGCCTAGTCTGGGCCCTGACTGGTGGTGTTCCGTCTCTCCGAGCTATGCAGGCTGGTGTCAGACAGCTCCTGCATCCCGCTGTGGACGGCCAGCCTGCCCTTGGTGGGAGCCATCTTGCACACAGGATCAGGGCTGGAGGAATGAGGGCAGAGTGCTGGCAGCTTCTGGGGCCACCTATGAGCCATGGAGACCTTGGCTAAGAGCTACATCTGAATGGCCATCGCCACTTCTCACCCCAGGAGGAGACACACAGGGACATCTACCCTCCCTGGTCTCAGCTTCTGATAGAGTGAGTTGGGCTTTCCAAAGCCAAACTCCAGAGCTGAGCCATGCCTGCCCTGTGCGCAGCAGGGAGGGCAGGACAGTGGCTGAGGTGTCAGGGCTGAGCTGGGAAGCAGCTGTCACTCCCCGGCTGGGGCTCTGGGGACCCAGGCCTGTGTTCTTTGTCTGCTTTTTTCTGTGTGTCCACATAAACCTGGAAAGGGTGCTGGGGGCTCGGTGTGGGGTGGTGCCCGCCGGGCTGGCTCTCTGCCACCTCCCTACCCTGAGCGAGGGCAGATGGGGATGCTAGGGTGGGGATGTGTGCCTCATCCTACCCACCCTGTCAAACCTGTCTCCTTGCCACCCCCGTGTGTCCCTGCTGAGGCCACACACACACACAGGGAGTGCACACTGGTGTGCCACCTGTCCTGAGTGTCACCCGGTGGCAGGAGGCAGAACTGGTTAGAGCCCTGCTGGTGCTGTTCTCTATTCCCTAATTAGATGTTTCCGGCAAGGCGGTGGCTGCTGTGGCTACTCGTTGCCTGCCCACAACTGTGGAGTGTGGCAAGGCCAAAGCAGCCAGCCTGTTCCCTCAGGGGCTTGTGGGTTCCCTCCTGTCGGCCCACGGAGCCTTCACCTGGACAACGTGGGCCTGAGCCCAGAGAAGTAGGCAGGACATGAAGGGGCTGCATCCAGGTAGCTGCCCATCCAAGAGCTGTATCTAGTGGACCCTCCATAACTCCCTCTCTCTTAGACTGAACAGGAGACAGAATGCCAGGTCCTACCCCATCCAAGGCCCAGGACAGGGCTGGGCAGGAGACCTGGTCCCCGATCTCTGGCAAGGGTGAGTGACTCAGATGTGAAGATGTTTAGCGTTCTGGTTCCCCCAGCTGGCCACATAGGTGCTGGTGGGGGGCCACTGTTCTAAGCATGCGCCTGCTGCACAGCTGGGTTGGTTATAGGCAGCCTTGTACCTTTTTTCCCCCCAGGACAGGGTCTCACTCTACAGCCCAGAGTGGCCTCAAACTCACAGCAATTCTCCTGCCTCAGCCTCCGGAGTGCTAGGATTACAGGTATCTGCCTATGTTGTGCTGGGGAATCAAACTCAGGGCCTCAAGTACTCTACCTGCCATGATATTCCTCCAGCCCGGCCTTGCACTCCTATCAGGAAGGGCTGGGGTATCCTGTGCCCCTTTCCCCTAGTGCTGTAGGTCAGCGAGTATTCACATGAAATGAACAGCACCAGCCAGCTGGCAGAGGCAGCAGCAGTGAGCCCAAGGGGTCCATCTCTCGGCCTTCTTCTGCCATTCCGCTCAGTGTCAGAGTTCTTCTCTTGGGCACTATCTGTCCCCTTTCCTGATTACTTTTTATTCAGTGTCTGTGTTGAAGTTAGAATTGTGCCCTCAGCGTTCACACCAGGATGTGCAGCCTGAAGCGGGGAGAACTGCACTTCTCCTGACACCTGTCACCCTCCCGCCCAGCAGGGGCCTGGCAGCCCTGTAGGGTGCCACACCATGTACATTCACATGAACAAGGACAAAAAAGCTCTGCCCCAAGACACCAATGTTGGGACAAATAACTTAGCAGCTTGGGTGACAGTGTCCAGTGAGACAGGCAGGAGTCCCATCGAGCCCACTGCCAGGACCTAAGTTGTTCTGCTCCTCTGCACTGGCTGGCTATCGCTTCTCCCACCCTCGTTTCCTGAGGGGCACAGCAAACACCTTACTGCCCATCACTGCCAGGAATTACTAGGACACTCAGAAGCCTTGCCTATCCTGCTACCAGCCCTCCCTCTCACACACATGTTCTGGGCCCAGAGTTGACTTTCTTGGCCTTTCTAACAGCCTAGAAAGAGAGCTGCCAAGTTTCCACAGACCAAGCGGCAGAGCTAGGCTAACCCACATTACTAACCTAAAGAAAACTCCCAGGGTCCAGCAGCTCAGCCCCGTTGACCTGTGGACTTGTATCCAGACTTGTGCTGCAGAACTGGCAGAAAAGGGGTCAGATCAGCAGCCAGAAGTAGGGTTTAGGGGCCTAGGACCTTGAGATGCGTTGGGAGTTCCAGCTTTCAAGCAGGGTCTGACCAAGTGCCTTCCTGGCACTAGAATCCACTTAGCAGGGTTGCCAAGCTTGGAGGAATCCTTCTACCAGCTGCTGAAGCCCTCCCCCCAAATGGAATTTACCCCAGGTACAAGGGCCCCGACTCATCCTCAAGAAACCAGCATCCCTTCCTGTCACTCTGAAGTCAATACTGACGCAAACAGGCAAAGAAGCCCACTCCAGAAAAAGAAGGAATCTGAGGAAGGGAACCTTCTAACCATTCTGCCTTCCCAAATGCCCGGTGAATGGGCCATTTCTCCCCTTGCCTGTCTCGTGGTCCTGAGTGCCCAGCCTGTTGGCTTTCTTCTGCGGGGAGGTAGGGGGATAAGAGAAAGAGTCCACTCCCAGAATTTGCCAGGGGGATAAAGTTTTGTGTGGCTGTGAGTCACAGTTGAAACCTTTTGGGGGTCTCTGTGATACTTTGAGGGTCTCAGAGGACCCTGTGAGAAGGTCAGAACTCAAATGCTCCCATGTTTCCCAGCCCTCCCAGTGGGAATGGGATCAGTGCTTAGCTAGTCGCAATGTGCCGGAAATCTGTGAGGAAGGGTGATGGAAACATGCCCAGCCGGCTCCTGGGGTCATGGTTGGCTGGTGATGGAATGGCCTAGCCAGGAGACAAGCCACCACAAACACACCCCTTGCTCTCTCAGCCATCTGAGGCACCAGAGTGTGCACCGAGGACATTCCCTTTTTCATTTCCAAAAACTGTGGGAACACTTCTCCAGTGGGTCATGTGGCTTTCTGAGGTAAAATTAATTTCTGTAACTTCTACCCTTTTCTTGACCTAAATATAGGATTCTGCCCCTCCCAGAGCCACCAGGGAAAGTCTTACCAGGTGCCCTGGAGGATCCTACTTCCACAAATATTTGGGACCATCCTGGAGAGTAAGCACCTGCTTGTTCCCTCACTTGGACGGCAACAGAAAGGGCAGTGGCCACAGGAGCCCTTCCTACACCCGATGGGGCCACCTCTGGGGGGCACCTCTCCACTCCCACTCCCACGGAGACAACCAAAACTAGAGGGGAGAATCACGAGGACCCAAGAAGTCAATGATTTGAGCAAATGGAATTTCTTCAAGGCAAACAAGTGTTGATCTGTTACTAACTGGGATGTGAAATAAAACTAAAAAGTAACAGCACACTGAGCCCAGCTGAAGGCTCAGCTCACCTTTAACACAGAGCAAGTTCAGTTATCAGATCCCAAGGAGCAGCTAAGCAGCAAGTCAAACACAGGAGGAGGCAGGAGTCCGAATGGGCCGATCCTGTCGCTGTGCTCCTAGAGGCAGGGCCACACTGAAGGTGTGAGCAGGCACGGACTTCCCTTGTGCCTATGTTTCCCACCGGGTATCAGGGCTTTCTGGCCCAGCTCCCAGTTCTAGGACGCCACGGGAGAGCGGCTCAGCCCCTTGAGGTAAGGCTAACCCCTGAAACCTCACCAGAGCCTCCGGCCACTGGGTCTTGGCAGGCGAGACCACGAAGACCTCACCACTACACTCTGATCTCCAATCGCTTATTCAGGAGAGAAACTGAGGAAAGAGACCTCACAGGGCCCCTCACCCACCCGCCTTCCTTTTTAACTTTACTAAAGGTCTGGGTGGTGCCAGGCAGCCTGCCGATCAAGGGTCAAAGTCAGCTGCTTAATTATCATCTCTTCCCCCTTGGAGGCGCTCGCCAGGGCTCGGTGCGCCCCCGCCCCACCCGCAAGGCCGGCCGGGAGATGCGAAGCTGCGGGCCTTGTCCAGACTAAAGATTCTGTTGGGGGTAGGGAGAGGAATGAAGGAGCATAGGTGTCCTCAGGGCGTCTGAGGAAGATGCAGCTGGAGGAAGACACAACTCGATTACTCACAGTCGACGCGGACGCTGTCAAGGCGTCTTCCCAAAATAAACCCTGGGCACCGGCCCCCGGAGCGCTGCCCCTGCTGGGAGGTGGGCTTCCTGGAAACCCACCTTCCGCTCAGCGACTCCTCTGCAAGGTCGAAGGATTGCTTTTCTAACAAAAGTGAGACGCGATCCCACCTTTGCCTCAAGGGCAGGCTAGGCGCGCTGCGCCTTGTGCGGCTCACCCGGCTAGAACCCCAAAGAAATTGGGGGGTGGGGGAAAGAAAGAAATGCTGCGCCTCACCCCTAGCCTGGACCCTGCTACCGTGTGGTGGGGGAGGGAGCCGACCTGAAGCAGCCAGAAGTCGGAGTGCTCCTTTACGCGGAGCACAAAACTCAGCCGAAACTCCAGCCCGATCCCTGCCCCCCAAAGGAGCATCGCTACGGTGGTTTCCTCGCGCTCGTGAGAGTTCCAGCTTTTTGGATTTACGACGCGAGAGCCGCCGGTCGCCGGCGCGGTGACACACCCCGCTGCTTCCCCAGCACTCAGGCTGGGGACAGTAAAAGGAGGACGGCGGGCCCCGGCCCGGGCCCGGGCCCCGGCCCCGGCCCCCCGCCGGCGGGCACCTCCACCTTGCGGCCCCGCCCCCCGCCGCGCTCCTTCCGCCGGCGCCGCCAGGGGTCCAACCGCCGCGGGCTAACGGGACCGCGGACGGCGAAACCCGCGCGAGCCTGCGCCCCGCCCCCGCCGCCGCGGGCGCCCGGCCCCGAGGCCTCACCTGGCACGTAGATCTCGCCGCGCTCCTCGTCCGGGAGCTCGCTCCAGTTCCTCTTGCACGTGGACACGCACGGCTTCTTCACCAGGAACGCACGGGGCATTTTCTGATCCTCCGGGCGCAGCGCACTCGCTTCCGTAACTGGAGCCGGGGCTGTCCTACCTTTCCCGAGCTGCGCTGGAAGCGCGACGAGGGGTCGTTCGGGGGAAGAGGTCGCCGAGCAGCCCCCACGTTCCGCACGAGACGTGTGCTCGGACGGCGCGCTCGCGCTCCAACTCCCGCGAGTGTCGCCTTCCTCCGTGGAATGGGAGCCCGAGCGGCCAGGTGCACCGGGAGGCGAAGAAGCGGCAGGTAAGCGTCTCCCGGCTCGACTGGCGTCCCCGCGGCCGCTCGGGAAGTCTTAAAGTGCGAGCCGGACGGACGGGTTCACGCTTTATTGGCTCGCGGCTGTGTGTGTTGGTGGCTGGGGCGGGGTAAGGGGGGGGCTGATCTGATCTAATTAGCTTGGAGTAGCCGGAGGAGCGATGGCGCATGCGTTGGGAAATAACGGTGACAACCCACCTATTTGTTACCTGTCGAACCGGTTTCCATTCCGCTGCCGGTGAGGTGGCCTCGCGATCCGGGCGGGGCGGGGGCGGGGCGGGGCGGGCGTCGGCCCCAGCCCCCAGCGGCACCCGCTGCCCCGCCGGCCCGGCCCCGCCGGGACCTCCCAGCCGAACCTGCGAGCGTTTGCGAGCGCGAGGTGCGCAGAGAGCGGGGAGGGGGAGGGCAACGTTATTCGCCCCGGCGCTTGCACGCTTCGGGTGAGGAAACTCGTTCGGCCGGGCCCGGCCCAGCCCGGCGCGCCCGGGGCGCCTGGGGAGGTGCGGAGCCGCCGGGCGGGAACGGGCGGCCGGGTGCTCACTTGTTGAACCGGGCCTGCGCCCATGAGGCCCGGGATGCCAGAAGCCCGCTGAGCCATTGGTGGTTAAGCCCAGAGTTATTTGCCGAGCGCCAGCTTCGTGCGAGGAGCCACGCGGAGTGGCAGGAGATTGTAGGCCGCTGGGCGGGGAGCCCGGGACACACAGCGCAAATACACAATACAAAGCGCAGCGCCAACCCGGCGCCTAGAGCCTAGCCGGAGCCGGGATTCCTCCCCTGCCCCCTGAAGGCTTCGTGAAGGAAGGGGAGTTCAAATTGCACTCCGCTAGCGTCCCAGAAAAGCCCTAGCGCCCGGCTGGTGTAAACCCTCGGGTTTACACACTCGTCCAACGCTCCTTGCTCTGAATGGCTGGATTTCAGGTGCAGCAAAGCCGTAAGCTGAGAGTTGAGGATCCCAGGTAGGATCAGGCTCACTGATGATGGAGGTTTAGCTTAAATACACCCCCCCATTCCGTCACATTCTGCTTGTTCCCAGGCCCAGTTGGAAGGATCCCAGCCACGGCCCTGACCAGGCGTGTTTGGTGGCCACCACAGGCCAATTCATTGAGACTCAGGCCCTGGCTAGAATTCCTTCACTGGCTCACCTCCGTGGGGCAGGGATGCCCCTGCGTGTAGCATTTCAGAATTCACACTGCACATACCCCTTTCTCACGTAATGTTTTGGTTTTTAAAATTTGTGACTCTGAGGATGAAACCCAGTGTGCCTCACTACTGATCTTCATTCCAGCCTCCTGCCCTCCTTTGTTACTGGAGGTTGAACCCAGTGCCTTCGCACTGAGCTATATTCCCAGCCATTTTTATTATTTTTTTATATTGCTAAACTGCTTGGCTGACCTCGAACTTGCAGTTCTCCTTCCCGAGTAGCTGAGATTACAAGCATGCACCACTGCCTGGCTCTCACGGAGTGCTAAATGTTTACTGGAACTGATTATGAGGAAATGAGTGTGATAAAGGAATCCACAAAGTTCAAAAGTCAAGAGAAGCCACTGTTGAGGACTCTCAAGCCCCTAGTTGAATGAGACATGCTTTCAAGAGTAGGAGGCTGGCTTGTAGAGCTCCTTTGCACGCCCTCAGAACTTTTGAGAAGCCACCTGGAGAGGTAAATTCAGTTCACTCATCCCACAGATGTGTCTTAAGCACTTTGGTTGTGCCAGCCCCTGACAGGGGTTTTATGATGACCTCTTTATGGAGGGCCCTGAACACAGAGGCACACTTTCTAACAGGGGAGCAACTTAGGTACAGAAGGCCAGGTGAGGAAGTGAGATAACCAGAGCCAGAGAGTCCAGACATCTCCACTGGTACAAAGAGAGAACCCCGGGAGGGGGGGTGCATGGTCCATGCTGTGACGTGCTGCAGCTCCAGCGCCCACGGCCATGCCTGGCACAAGGCAGTATGGATTGTAGGGTGAATACATATCCTGTTTCTTGACTCATGGATCCATTTTCCTTTCGTCTTCCCACTTTTGGTAGGGACAGGTGTAGAGAAATGTTGTCTGTTATAAAGAAATAAGTAAAGTTTAATGAAAAGACAACTAATGCTGGCTGTCAGGGACACGAGAGCGTGGTGGGGACTGTGGGGAACATGCCTACCTAAGGCAGTCACAGATGTGGCATTTGGGTACAGAATCCCAACCAGGCCATACCTTCTCATTTTCCAGACAAAGCTGAATATCCATACTTGTCTGTGAAACCTACCAATTTTCCTTGTCTTTTTTTTTTTTTTTTTTTTTTTGAAACAGGGTCTCACTCTATAGCCCAGGCTGGTTCTGAACTCAATTTGGAGCCCAGGTTGGCCTTGGACTCATGGCAATCCTCCTGTCTCAGCCTCCCGAGTGCTGGGATTACAGGCGTGCACCACCACGCCCAGCTTATGTGGTGCTGGGGAGTCGAACTAGGGTACTTAGCGCTTGCTAGGCTAGCACTTTAACCGCTGAGTCATTCCTCCATCCCCGAAACCTACCAATTTTCAATTGTTAGATAACATTTTCTAAAAAATACAGACTTTTGAGGGATAATTTATCCCTCAGTCTGTGGTGATAGGCGTTGCTGGAGCCAGACAAGGTGTGTGAGGTTGGTAAATCAGAGCTAAGCAGTGAGCATGCCGAGCACAGCCACCTGCTGCTGCCCCTGCTCGCTGCCCAGCACCTGGCGCACAGAGGCTCTGTGTCCTTCCTTCCTTCCTCCATCCAGCCCACAGATGTGTCTTGAGGGCTGTGTGTTGTGTACCAGGAGTGACACAAAGCAAACAAGGAAACAGTACAACACAGAGCATTTAACAGTGTTGATGTTATGGGGGTGGGGGTAGTGCTGAGATCTGATTGAGAAGTGGGAGCCACTGTGCAGAGCCTGGATGATGGTGACCAGCAGAAAGAGCTGCTGGTGCTAGGACCATGAGGAAGAGTCTGTGGTGTACATGAGACACCAGAGGCCGGGCAGCTGGATGGCAGGAGGAACTGAGGTTGGGGCGGTGTGTGGGCCATGACATGTGGTTGAGTATGGGGGGAGCCATGGGCTCCCAAAGCCACCAGACCTGCGACAGGCAGAGTGGCATGTTTGTGTCAGTAGGAGCCGCTGCAAGTAATCCAGGCAGATGAGGGAAGCCTGGACCAGGGTACACACAGAGGGGTGAGGCCCACTCTAGGCATGTCCTGAGTGGCCATCTCTTGCTGGCACCGTGAGTGGGGGTGAAAGCAAGAGGGGCCACAGTAGGCGAGGCGGTGCTCTCCGAAGGCTGTCTTCTGCGTTTGGCGCCCAGCTCCCGTGCTGGGAAGCTCAGGAGAGTTGGGGCGGGTTGGGTGGTGGGAGGGAAGGTTTGGAACCACTGCTTCCTGTTCTCTGAGAACCTCTGGGAGCCGAGAGAAGGCAGCGGGGAGAGGCTGGGGACCCTGGAGGCCTTCAGTAGAGGAGCTTCTGGGAGATGATAATGTGTTCAGAGGGTGCACCAAGAACCCAACTTTAGGTATTCCTAGTGTCTAGGACTGGGACTAAGCTACTTACCCTCTCAGGGCCTCAGTTTCCCTATTTGTAAAGTGGCACTTCTAGTTCTAGCTCGTTTTCCCTCAGCCATCAAGCCATCCATGCAGGCTGGGGATATAGCTCACTGGTTAGAGTGCTTGTCTGGCATGCCTGAGGCTCCAGGTTCAAATCCCCAGCACTACATTAATATTAGCTGAGAATGGTGGTAGACATCTATAATCCCAACACTCAGGAGCCTGAGGCAGGAGAATTGCCAGAAGCTAGAGGCCCACCTGGGTTATATAGTGAGTCCAGGGCCAACCTGCTGGACTAGAGAGCAAGACCTTGTTTCAAAAGAAAATGCTATGATTTCTTTTTTGCCCAAAAGTCCAGCAGCCACTGTATATGGACTTGGCTTTAAAGCTGAACAGTAGGGATCCTCCCTGGCCACTGGAGCCCCTGACTGGCTCCAACAACAGCCTTTCAAGGCCTGTTTGACAGTAGGCCTGTAAAGGCCACAGAAAACTGTAGTGCTGTGATACCAACTTCTCCTCACTTGATAAATTCCTGTCTCAGGCCTCCCAACCCAGTTTTGGGTGGCTGGGGCCTCTGGGGCATTTCCACGTGGCAGAAGAGTGGCCTCAGGGTTATCTGGAGCTCCTGGTGAAGGGCAGGTTGCTATGGGAAGGTACAAGGGGCAGGTTAGGCTCCACCAGAGGTGGCTGTGGGACCACTTGGCAGGCTTTCCTGTCTCAGATACTGGGACCATCAATCTCCACGTACTCAAGGCTTGCATCCTGTCACCACATCTACCCGCTGGCAAGTCCTGTCAGCTCCCAGATCTCTGCCTCTGCTCCCATGTCTGAGATTACCACTCAGTATAACCCCTCGCCACACTTCACCAGGACCCCAGGGCAGCCTCCTGAGCAGCACCCGCACCGTCAGCCCCACAGCTGACGATGCTATAAAAACCCAAGTACAGCTATGTCTCCCCTGACTGGTACGTATTCCTGTATATAACCCTTGCAAGCTCACAGGTTCACCAAATCTGACTTCGGTACAGTCATTGCTTGCCTACTGTGCCCTATCTCGGGTACACAGACACGGCATCCCAAAGCCTGGGTACACTGGCCCTGCCAGCCTTCATGTCCCTTCCTGCCATTCCATGTACCTGCCACACTATCCTTGCCCTCCTTTCCACTAGCTGGGCTGCAGTCTCTTCCTGCCTCTGCCCCCGTCCTGCCAGTTCCCCTGCATGCAACAGCACTTTCCCCGCCTAGGGACTGACTAGCTCCTCTCATTCAGGTTTCAACCAAATGGCCCCTCTTCCTAGAGGCCTCAAGGACCTCCCTACCCCCGCACCCCAGCTAAATCCCTGCTTCCACTGGCATCTCTCATTCCACCAATCTGTTTTCTTTGTAGTATCTTTCACTGTAAATTTTTAGTTTATCTTGTTTGTTGTCTGTTTCTGCTAGTGCTACTTCAGTATGTGAGGGACCCTGTTCGTAACCCCACTTTTGATAGCTTTATCTGTAGTCCCAGCACTCTGACGGCTGAGGAAGAAGGATCACTTGAGCCCAGGAGTTTGAGACCATCCTGGACAAGTTAGTGAGACCCCCATCTCAATGAGAAGTAAGTGTAATCCACATACCATAAAACTCACCACTATAAGTCAACACTTCAGTGGCTGTTGATCTCTGCAGTTATACAAGCTTTACCACTAACTCCAGGTCATTTCCGTCACCCCAGAAGAAAACCTTGTGCTCATCAGCAGTCACCCTCTGCTCCCCCAAGCTCTAACCCCTGGCATTCATAGTGCTTTATTTCTAGATTTGCTGATGGACTTATTTTTTAAAACATTCCTGTATCCCCAGCACCTAATAGTGAGGGTGGATTGGTTCTATCCCCTATTTTACAAAAGAGAAAACAAAGGCTCAAGGCCCTTCAGAAAACTGGCTTTTCCAAGCCTTGTATCTCGGGTTTCCCTAGAACTGGGCTGCATGGAAAGGATGGAAATTCAGCAGGAAGGATGAGGCGAAGGCTTGGAAGGAGGAGCTGTGGTCCACACTGAGGTCCCTGCAGCCGGCAGGCCTGATGGTGAGCTCAGCTCGCGTCAGTGTCTTGTGGCAGTAGTAGAGCTAGCACCACCCTCTCCCATGAATAGAACCTAGGCAGGCAGGTGACAGCAGGGCCCGTCCAGGATCCTGAGTGCCCGACAGGGCTGAGGGTCCCAGGCATGTGTTTGTAAAGGGCGAGCTGCATGCAGGGGAGGACTGTTCAAGGTGCGACACCTCTGGGCCGCCCTGGAACTTGTCCCTGAGCTCTGTCTGAGCGTGGTTCCCTCTCCTGGTACCTCAGGATTGCCAGGAGCCTCAGTGAGTCCACGCAGATGTGTCCATCATGGTATTGGAGACCACACCCCGGGTTCCTCCCTTCAGAGTCTCCCTGGCCCCAAGGAGCCAGGTTCAGGTAGGCTTCGGGTTGGTAGAGGCTGAGCCAGGGCCAGCGCTGAATTCCTTGAACACTGGAAGCTGAGCTCCTCAACTGTGGCAAAGTTTAATAACTGTTTTCCCTCTGGTTGAGTGGTGAGGGCTCTGGGAAGTGCAGTTCCCAGCGCCCTCTGGGCCTCAGACAGGGAAACCTGACAAGCCCAGCCCACCTTTCCTCCCCAGGGCTGCTCTCATCCTGGCCTCTTTCATCAGAGGTTTAATTAGCCAGGCGCCCCGTCCCATATCCCTCGGGCCGGAGTCATCACTCCCATTTTATAGATGGGGAAACTGAGGCACCTAGAGGGAAGTGGTTTTGGGTTGTCGCCTGTGAGTCAGCTCTGGAGCCAAAGCCCAAAGGAGCCAGGACCAGGCCTTCTGGCTGGACAGGTCCCTCTGGGTGGCTCCGTCTCCATCTTGCTGAGGCCCAGGCAGCCTGTTCTCCAGGTGTCTACCCCACCACTCCCGTCTGGGATGGGGCAGGGAGGGGCTTGGGCAGAGGAAGGGAATAGGCGAGTTAGCAGCGGCCAGCATGTGGGCTCCGACATTTCGTCTTCAAAGTGGCTTGATGGAGCCAGAGTTGCTACGTCTGGCTTGTTCGCGGCAGGGTTGGAGTGCCCAGGGTTCGGTGTCCAGAAAACCAGCAAGCAGTCAGTGAGGCCGCACAGCCTGGGCCTCTGGCCTGGGCGAAGCCGCTAAGTGAGCTCCAGGCTCGGCACCGCCCACCCCGCCAAAGCCTCCCAATAGCTAGGGTCCCCTCATTTGGACGCCAGGAGTGGATTCTGGCCCTGGTTGGCTCTGGTGTCCCGCAGCCAGGCCTGTCTCCAACTGGGCCTTAGTTTCCTGTAGGTGCTAGGCGTGCTGCAAGCCCTGTGACCCACCAGGCCCTGCCACTCTCCCCGTCCCCGGGTAGAGATCCCCTAGTTTTATGGCTTCACATTGGCTTATGGCTTCGGCACGCCCGCTTCACCCCTCCGGGCAGCCCCGGACCCCTACGGGCCTTGGGTGAGGCCTCGGACAAAGGTCAGCAGCTTCTGTGGTGCCCCGACCCCGGCGCCGGCTCCTCGCCCCCAAGCCGAGAGGGTGGGGGGGCCAGGCGGCGTCGGGGACGCGAAGCCAAGCCCTGCGGCGCCCGTTCGACCGGTTCGGCCGGAGCCGGGCGCGCTCTTCCTGCGGCTCGGCGGGCCAGCGCCTCGCGCACCCCCAGCGGCCGCCCGCGGACCCGCACCTCCCTCTCACCGCGCCCCACCCAGCCTGCGCCGTGCGGTGCGCCCGGCCGGGCGCGGGGCGGCCCTCCGACCCGCCCGACGGGTGCCAGGGGAGGCCCAACCTGCGGTCGTCCCGCGGCCCCGTGTACCCGGGAGCCCGGCGTCCGGGAGCCGGCCCACCCAATTCCATCACTGCAGCCCGGCGCCCGCGGCGGTTTCGGGGAAGGGGGGCTGTGCGGCGGGACAGTTACTCAGCCCCAGCGAAACCGGCGAGTCGGCACCTGCCGGGCAGGCGGCGGCCCCGTTACGCCCCGCCCCCGCGCGCCCGCTGGGCTCCGCCGCCCACGCGCCGCGCGCCCCGCCCCGCGCGCCCGCCCGGAAGGAGCCGGCCCGCCTGAGCGCCCGCGGCGGCTGAGTCAGGTGGTGAGAGGCCGTCCCGTTACTGCGGGCGCCGGGGCGGCGCTGTGGTTTCGGTACCGGCCGCGGGCGGCCTAATGAGCTCTCGGCACGCACTCTCCCGGCGCCCCCACCCGTGCTCCTGCAGCCCGCGCAGTGTCGCCTGGGACCCAGAGCCGGATCCCTGTGGGGACCAGCGAGCGGCCCTGGGTGACAGCAGCCCCCTCGGGGATGGCTCAGAGCTTGGGTGCCCTCTGGTGGTCATAGATCTTCGGGCGCCGCGACGGGCCTAAGGCCCTCTCTCCTCCCGGTAGGGGCCTTCGGGACTGATCATGGGACCCCTGAGCCGGGAAGCCTGGGCCCATCGCCTGGTGGCCTTTCGAGCCAGCCCATCCGTTTTCATGGCAAGTGCCAACGGTGAGGACTTGGGTCGCGACCTGCTGAACGACCTGAGGAACGAGAAGCTGAGCGAGCAAACCAAGGTATGCCCCACACTGTCCCCTGCCACGGTCACTCCAGCCTGCTGTGCCCTGAACCTCATCCTCATGATTTCCTCCTAAATCTCCCATTCCAGGTTTCCTTGCTGGCCCTGACTCTGGAGTACGCAGCCCAGCTGTGGCCTGATTCGCCCACAGCAGAAGCAGCCGCCGCGTCTTTGCTGGATGCCCTGGCCCTCCTACCCCCGCGGCCCTCAGCTCTCCGGAGGCCACTGCTGCTGGCCGCTACCACTGTCTTGGCAGCAGGAGGCACACTGGGCCCTAACTCAGAGGCCTCCTGCCGGCTCCTCCCCCTGTTGCTCAGCTTGGCCTTGGGCCGTGATGTGGGGCGAGGCTATGGCCCTGTCTCTGAACAGCGCTCTCTACAGGCCGTAGCCTGCGAGTGCCTGCGAGAGCTGGAGACCTGCAAACCTGGACTGCTGGGAAGCTCTCTGGGCGTGCTGCGGAGCTTACTGGGGCGAGAGGGACCCACCCAGCCACTCAGCCTGCTGCTAGCACTTGCTCTGCGTAACACCTTGGTGGTACAGTCCAGATCTGGGGCTGGCCTGCAGGGCCTGCTTGTGGCTGTGGACTCCTCCACTGGGATTGGTCCTTGGGACTGGACACTGGCTGAAGAGAGCGGTGCCCACCTTCTCCCACAGGCACCCAGTTGGCCTGCGGCTGGAGAGGAGTGTGGCCTGGTAGTGCTGGAGTCTAGCCCTGAGGAGGCACGGGAGCTTAGGGCGGCTGTGGCCCAACTTCTGGATACCTCTTACCTGCTCACACCTGTGGCCCAGGCCCAGCTTCTTTGGCTGCTGGGCTGGGCCTTACGGGGACTGCGGGGACAGCCACCAGCGCTCTTCAAGCCACAGCTGGTACGACTGCTGGGCACAGCACAGCTGACACTGATGCATGTCATTCTCGCTCTCAAGGCGTCCTTCGGGGAGGCGCTGTTCACAGCCCAGGATGAGGCCCTCCTGCTCCGACGGCTCACCTTGGCAGCGCAGCACCCAGCCCTGCCCCTGCCCACACACCTCTTTTACCTGCACTGTCTTCTGAGCTTCCCTGAGAATTGGCCCCTGGGCCCTGAAGATGAGGAGAATGCGCCACTGCTTCTGGGGCCGCAGCTCTGCCGTGGCCTCATGCCTAGTCTGCTGCATGACCCAGAGGTTCTCCTGGCTCGCCTTCATGTGCTGTGCCTCATGTGTGCTGATGAAGAGGAAGAGGAGAAAAGCCAGCTTCAGAGTCTGCAGCAGTACCTGGGGGAATTGCTGGCTGGCTTGCGGCAGAGGGCAGCCCTGGCTGACGGCCCCCACGCCTCAGCGACTCTGTGCTTCCAAGCCTCGTTCCTGGTTGCCAGCTGTCTGGCTAGGCAAACAGAAGTGCTGACACCCTTGATTCAGGGGTTGGCCCAGCTGTACCGAGCTCGGCCTATGTTGGCTCCCCACTTTGTCGATCTCTTGGATTGGGTGGGCCCTGAGCTGGGGGAGCCCCTCAAGGATGTGCTGCGGCAGGAGATAGTTTCCAAGCCCGGCAGGAATGAAGCTCTTTGCTGGCACCTGCAAATGCTGGCAAAGGTGGCAGAGGGAGAGGTTCAGAGTGCCACCCTCTGCTTTCTGCAAGCTGCAGCTGTCCACTGCACAGACTGGAGCTCACAGCAGGCCCTGCTGCGGGTCTGCAGGGCCCTGTTGTGGGCAGGTGGGGGGAGTGGCCTGGTGGACTTGCTTCAGGTGCTGGCCAGACAGCTGGAGGACCCTGATGGACGGGACCATGCCCGCCTGTACTACATTCTCCTGGCCCACCTGGCGGGGCCCAAGTTGGGAGTAGCCCTGGGTCCCTCACATGCTGCGCCTGCCCTGGCCTCTTCACTGGTCGCTGAGAACCAGGGGTTTGCTGCAGCGCTCATGGTTCAGGAGACGCCGGCCCCTGTTCATCTGAGTGTGGGACCTCGGAAGGTCAGAGGCCCACTGCCCGTGCTGCAGCTCCAGATCAAGGCACTGGAGCCCGTCTACACCCTGGAGCTACGCTTCCGTGTAGAAAAGCAGCTCTATGCACCCTTAGAGGCTGTCCACGTGCCCTACCTGAGTCCCAGCCGCCCTGCATACTCTCTGTTCCTGCCCCTGGAGCCCCGATGTCCAGCCCCTGCACAACTGGAAATCCAGGCCCTGTACACCACGCCCACTGGCCTCACTTGCCACTCTCACCTGCCACCTTTGTCTGTGAACTTTGCCGACCTTTTTCTGCCTTTTCCTCAGCCTCCTGAGGAGGCTAAAGAAGCCTTCTTTGAGGGTCTCTGGGACTCCTGCCTGCCAAAAGGTGTGGAGAGTCGTGTGTGGTGCCCACTTGGGCCGCAGAGTCTGGAGACCGTGGTGTCCCACCACCTGGAGCCCTTTGTGGTGGCGGCCCAGCCCCCTGCCAGTTACCACGTAGCCATTCGCCTGCCTCCGGCCTCCATGCTCCTGCTGCGGCTGGAGGCGGCTCAGGAGGACGGAGTGCCTGTGGCTCTGCGGACCGATGACTGGGCCGTGCTGCCTCTGGCGGGGGACTACCTCCGGGGGCTGGTGGCCTCTGAGTGAGCCCCGGGAGGCCAGGGGCAAGCAGGACTGTGGCCCTTATGGGTACTGGCCTGAGAGGAGCCACTAGGGGCCAGGACACCCTCCTGTAGCTCCTTTCCCATTAAAACTCCATTCACCAATGATCTCACTGGCTTCTCTTCTTCTCAGCTCTAGTTAAGAGCAAGTTCAATGGAGAGGGTTCATAGGCCCCAGGAGATTTCCAGACTAAACCCCAAGACAGTAGAGCTCCAAGCTCAGTGCTGTTTTGGTGGACTAAGAGTCTCCAGAGTCTGTCCAGGAGGCAGGAGTAAAAAAATGTCTTCTCTGCTTCCTGGAGAGGTCTGCTCTTGCCCACGTTCAGAGGAAATTTAGTATGAAGGCTAGATCTAAAATAGAGCTGGTCCTGGGGACAGTGTTCTTCAGCCCCCAAGGTTTCCAGGGTCTCTGTCCCAGAGAGCTTAGACTGGACAGGGTGATGGGTTGGCAGCCCCAAAACAGCAAGAGCAGGCTGTGTTGGCTAGGTGGCCTCTTCCCACACCCCATGGAGACAGCTCTAGGGAGTGGCCTGCCAGTAAGGTTTGGGGCAGAGAAAGAGGGCCACATTAGCTGAGCTAAAACTAAGGTGGCTTGTCCTAATGCTAGCCCCTAGGACACTCAGTCTGCTTAGAAATCTTCTCGGGTAAGAACTTATTCCCCTATTTTTCCAAATACGCAAGATGACTAGAATTCAGATGTATTGAGCCAAGTCTGCCCTCAGCCAAAAGCTGGTATTTTCCACACACATTGCCTCGTGTCGTTCTTCAGCTGCTCTATGGAGCCCTGTAGATGAGGAAACCTCAGGCCAAAGGGGTTAACTGGTTTTCCTGAGGTCACCCAGATGGTAGGGAATAGTATTTTGTTTTCCTGTAGCTGCAGATTTCCACTACCACAGTATCAGCACAGCTCTGCGGGGGCCCTGGTAAACCCTAAGATGCCGCAGAAGCAACTGTCAGTGCAGACCTGGAGCTGTCCTGGGGGAGGCCTCTTCTGTTGTCTCTGCCTGGGAGCTGCCCAGCCCAACAGTCTCGTTCTTAGTGACTTAGGTGGCAAGGGAAAAAGCAGAAAGGCCTGGGCCAGTGGGAACTGGTATGGATCACATTGAGAGGCCAGTTTCAAGCTTGAGCTGGGCAGTAACTTGCTCAGTCATCTTGTGAGCTATTACCAAACCAGAAAGGGGTGAGTTCCAGGAAATAGAAGCTTCTCCAGCTGTTTCAGCACAGAAAAGCTGTATGGCAAAAGTCTCAGGTTGCAGAGTCCCCAGGAGCTGGAGAAGTAGGTCTTCGGGAAGCTACCACTGGAGGTAACTGCCTTTCCTACAGTCCAGCCCCTCTCCACACCCAAGAAGCCGACAGGACCTGAGGTGGGGTTGGAGTGGAACTGCCTCTTGATACCCACACAGTCAGAGACCTGGCAGTGCTGCAGAGAGAAGGAACCTCTCTTAGTCTGGCCTCTGCCATTAAAGAAAGACTAGCTTTGGGGGCCGGGAACATAGCTTAGTGGTTAAAGCACCTGCTTAGCAAGCACAAGGCACTGGGTTTGATTTCCCGGCACCATATAAACTGGGCATGATGGCACATGCCTGTAATCCCAGTGCTGATGAAGCTGAGGCAGGAGGATTGCCATTGGTCGAGACCAGCCTGGGCTACATACTGAGTTGAGGACCAGCTTGGGCTATTGAGTAAGATACTGACCCCAGACCCACAAAAAAAAAAAAAAAAAGTGGCCTTGGCCTGGTCTCCATCCACATCACTCTGAGGACAACTATTTTGGAATCCATTTCTCATACAGAACACTATCAGCAAGGAAATCCAGAAGTGTAATTATTTGTACACAGATGCAGAAAATGCTGTTAATCCTTAGCCTATTAAGATAAGTGACTCACATAAGGACTGAACAGCCATCTTTTTTCCCCACTATTTTTATTAATATACATATGCAATACATAATGTTTACAAAGAACTTGAGTATTTTGTGCACATATATATCACATCAACTTTACAACCCTTCCCATTTTTGACCCTCCCACATCCTCCCCATCCCTTCCCCCCAACTCCAGCTATCACATCATGTGGTTCTATAGAATGCCTGTGTTCTGGGTTTCCCAAGTCAGACTACAGTACTTAACATTTTTAATCTTCTGCATCTAAATCATTTCACTTAAGTCACCACTCTTTAGCTCAGCTTCCTATTCCTCAAATAGGCCGCAGTGGTCAAATCTTGATGCCTTTTCTCTGAGTCCAGCCAATCCTTTTATTGGAATATTTGCCAAAAGTTCTTTTTTTCTTTCTATATTTTGCTGTATCTTTGTTGATATTCTTAAAGCTGGCCTCACCCACCAGTCCACATAAGAAAAGAACTACAACCATGGATTCAAAAGGCTAGTAAATATGAGAAAGAAGAAGAAAAGTTGAATTTCAAATGCCTTAGCTGAGTACTGGAAGGTCCATGTTTGTATATTCAAAAGGTTATCTTTACATCAGTCAGTTTTCTTAGGATAAACTTGAATGAAAAACCTAATAAGTGAACTGCTATAATACACGAACTTCAAATTATATCACATTACTACACTAAATGAACTTAAATCTACATCACATAAGTATACTTAAAGTAACAGATAAGAAGTCAAATTTAGTTATTTAAGAATTTTTTAACTTTCATAACTTATTTACTCACACTTCACTGATTGCTAACATTTTGCTGGATTTGGTTTATAATTTTATCTGCCTATCCATCCATATATTCATGCATATGTATTTTTAAAAGATTTTATGTCAGTTCCCCATGTTGCATGTAATTATTCTGTTTTGCACACTACTATTAATAATGATGTGGGGAGATTTCACAGATTTTAAAGAACAGCTGGTACTGTTTTAGAAGTATATCAATCAGACGGCTTAATTACCAATCTTTTTTATTACGTTTTCTCTTTAGATGTTATGTTTCTTCCAAGTTATTTTGGTGCTGCTTATCTTTCTGCCTCTCTCAAAGAGGATAAACTCACACTCAACATCAAAAAAGTGAATTGGTACATTAAACAAGCTTAAGATTTTATCAAATTGCTGCATTAAATGGGCTTAACTTTGTATTAAATAAGTATACTAAAGTTAAAGCAATGGATAGATAGCTATGCTTAGTTAATTCAGATTTTTCTCAACTTTCATATATTGTTTACTCATATTTCACTAATTATTACCATTTTGCCGATTTGGTTTATCCTTTTACCTATCTATTCATCCCTAATTTCACCAGCCTTCTTTTTTTCCATCACCTGCCTGTCCCTGCGCCCATCCATTTTAGCTTTCACCGTGCATGCTGGATACCACCCCCTCCTCCACCAAAAAAGGTTAAGACTGCCCATACTTCAGATACCAAGTCCCAGTGGCCCATGATTCTGACCAATGAGCTATAAAATTGGGAATCCCACAATCCCTTCCTTGGATTTGATGATGTCTAGGACAGATCATAGAACTCAAGGAAACACTACTTACATTTATCCTTTTGTTTTTTCTTTCTTTTTATTGAGACAGGGTCTCACTCTTGTATCCCAGGCTGGTTCTGAACTCACTGGTGTAGCCCAGGCTGGCCTTGGACTCATGAGAATTTGCCTGCCTCAGCCTCCTGAGTGCCAGGATCATAGTTATGTGCCACCATGTCCAGCTTTATGTGGTGCTGGGGAATCGAACACAGGGCCTTGAGCTTGCAAGGCCATTGCTTTAACTTCTGTGCCATTCCTCCAGCCGCCACTTATCTATTTATTATCAAGGATATTTCAAAGGATACAGATGAATATTTGGGTGTCACGCAGAGCAAAGCATAGAGGGGCTCCCAGATACTCTCCATTACATGCTATCCTCCATGTAGAGCCACCCGGAAGCTCTCCAAACCCTGTAGTTCAAGGACTTTCCCAGAGGCTTCATCAGGTAGACATGATTGCTTATTGACTCGATTTCCAGCCCTTCATCCCTTCTTGGAGAATAAGGAGGCTATATATAAGATCCTTGTGTGTATGTGTGTGTTGGGGAGGTGGGGGATCCAAACAGGGCCTTCATACTGAGTCACTTCTCCAGCCCATTTTTATGTTTTTGGTTTTGAGTCAGGGACTCTAAATTGCTAAGTTTTCCAGGCTGGACTTGAACTTGCAATACTGTTGTTCCAGCCTTCCAGAGTGCTGGGATGACAGGCCTGTGCCACCAGGCCTGTCCATAGTGTGGTCTTTCCAGTCCCCTTTGGGAGCCCACTAGGAATTATGTCATTAGGAAAAACACTGTCCTGCTCTCATGACAATATTGCCACCTGGGGGTAGTGGTGAATGATTTATTAGCATTTACATTTATACTCCTAGAATATTTTGATGAAGTACAAAAATGAGTATGCCGATATTAAGATATACATTTATATTTATGGTAAAATAGTCAAGTTTTTACCTAAGAGTGAGATGTAGAGCAGTAATATGATTATTTATTTATTTATTGGTTTCTTAAAGGCTTTATTGGGGAAGCATAAAGGGGAGGGGACCGTCCTCGGAGACTCAAGTCGCCATCCTCCATGTTGCTATGTAGCAGTAATGTTAAATAACAACATGAGCATTTTCCTGTTATGTGATTGTTGTTCATTCAAAAATTTATGAAACCTTAATTATCTTCCCCTGTTTGGGAAACATTAATGAATAGAGCACGATGCTTAACATGAGTGTAAATTTTTCATAGCCATAATGTAACTAAGTACTAATTTTCAGATTGTTTTTGCACGAAAAAGGTTATTTTTGCCACCAACTAGAAAGCAAAAAAAAAAATTAAAAGTCTGTCCTAAATAAAGAGGGTCTTATAGAAGATGCAATAAAAGGTGAAAAAAGGTGTGTCCTAGCTTCTGAAGGGCTTTAACCAGGGCTGGTTTTTGATATAACAGTGATTGTTGGTTTGGAAGTCAACATCTTAAAATTGAGACTTTCTATATCAAAGCCATGAGGATTCTGTCTGAGACGTCTGCAACCTGATTTGCTATACACTAACGATATATTGTTTTTTGGAAGGATGAGAGTAGCATTTTTATCAATTACATTTTTAATACAATCCCACATTAATTGGCCTTAATAACATAAAGGTCATCAAAACAATATGAACAAATGTTTTACAAATCTTCCTGGGCAAACATTGACTTTAAAAAAGACTGCCTCACTTCCCACACATCTTCATAATTCACACGGTCACTATTTCATTTCACTGCTGGCTTCTCCCTTCACCTGCTGTTTCTAGTCGGAAGCACTTTGTAGCAGATTAGTATTACCTCCTCTTAGCAGGATCCGAGCCAGTTGTTTTCATGACTTTGTTTCAGAATGAATTTCTTTTGTATCGTCATAAGGTTCATCAAAACCAATAACACAGCCCCCTATCCACATATTCACTGGCTCATAGAGCCACACCTGGATCCAGGATCACCTTCTGCACATTCTGGACCTGGCCACAGTATGCCATAGTGGAATCTCACAAAGAGCAACTCAACCAGCAGGCTACCTCACACAGCAATTTCCCGAACTCAATACGTGGTTTTGATCTAGTGAATCTTCTGGGGGTTTTTTGTGGCAAAAATGTGGTAACTGTTAGGATCTATTTCATTTCAGATTTTATAATTCTTTTTACAGTGTATTTTTATAATAAGTAACTTTCAGGAAAAAATTTCAACCTATGAATTGGGGTAGAGGGAACACCAACATCTAGACCATAGCAATAAATAATCTTTCAGGTCAAAAGGTACCACATCTCTGAGTTCACTGGTGAATTCAAACAAATATTTAGGGAAGAAATTATACCAACTCTCTGAACTCTCCAGAAGATAGAAGCAGAGAGAGTAACAACTGATTCAGCCAAGGAAGCCAGTACTACTCTCAGGCTAAAACCAGAGAAATACATTACAAAAGAGTGAGACTCCTTAAAAAAAAAGAAAGAAAGAAAGAAAAGAAACCACAGACCAATATTTCTCATGAACGTGGGTGGGAAAAAAAACCATGATAAAATATTACCAAATTAAGAGTGGGGGATATAGCTCAGTGGTATGTACTTGCCTAGCATGCACAACGACCTGCGCTCAATCCCCAGCACCACTAATTAACTTGAAAATTAGCAAAATTGAACCCACAGTGTATGAGCAGAATTATATAGCATGAAGAAGTGGAATTTATCCCAAGCATGCAAGGGTAGTTTAACATTAAGAAATCTATCACATCAACAGGCTAAAGATAAATACCAATACCAATACATGGAGAAAAGTATTTGAAAAAAATCCAACACCCATTCATGAAGACAACTTTCAGCAAACTAGAAGTAGATGGAAACTTCCTCTGCCTAATAAGGAACATTTGTTTAACAAAAAAAAAATATATATATATATATATATATATATATATATATATATATACTTACTGTAATCCAAAAATTTCACTTCTTAATATCTACCCAAATGAGCTGAGGAGTTACGACTTTATGGCTATATAAAAACTGCACACAAGTTTTCAGGTTAAGGTGGTGATCAAGTAACAAGAGCTGCACAATGTCTTCTCGTCTACTCACTCAAAGAATTGAGGATTTAGGGACTGGAGAAATGGCTCAGCGGTTAAAACATCAAGCCCCGAGTTTGATTCCCCAGAACCACGTAAACGGGTGTGGTGGCACAAGCCTGTAACCCCAGCCCTCGGGAGGCTGGGGCAGGAGGATTACCGTGAGAATCCAAGGCCAGCCTGGTTTACATGGTGAGTTCAGTACCAACCTGGGCTACAGAGTGAGATCCTGTCTCAAAAAAAAAAAAAAAGCTGCCCTTGGTGGCACATGCCACCAGGAGGCTATAGCAGGAGGATTGCTGTCTGAGTTCAAGGCCTGTCTGGGCTACACAGTGAGGCATCATAGTAATCATTGTTACAGGAAATAATCGTCAATGAATGCTCAACTAAGTAGGAAAAAGTTCAATGAGGTCATTTGCATGATTTCAAAATAGATTCCTACAACACACTTTATTTTGGTTGACTGATTGCTAGATGGTGTTGCTGGGGACCCAGTCCTGGGCTTTAACATGCTAAACATCTGTTTTATTTTTTTTCTTCCTTTTTTTCTTTTAGACAGGGTCTGGCTGTGTAGCCAAGGCTGACCCTGAACTCACTATGAAGCCCTGGCTGGCCTTGGACTCATGGCAATCCTCCTGCCTCAGCCTCCCGAGTGCTGGAATTACAAGTGTGCGCCACCACACCTGGCTTTATGTGGTGCTAGGGAATTGAACTCAGGGCCTTGCGCTTGCTAGGCAAGTGCATTAACTACTGTGCCATTTCTCCAGCCCAAGCATCTTTTTTTTGGTCTTGGATTTCCCAGCCTTTAGGAAATTAAGGAAATTGAGAGTTGGTTCTATCAAAATGTCACTGACACCAAAAACTTTAGTCAGGGGCTGAAGGAATAGCATAGCAGTTTGAGTCCTTGCCTAACAAGAGCAAGGTCCAGAGCTCAATTCCCAGCACCACGTAAGCCAAGCATAGTGGTGTACACCTGAAATCCTAGCCCTGGGAGGCTGAGGCAGGAGAACTGCAGTGTGTTCGAGGCTGACCTGGGTTACACAGTGAGTTCAGAACCAATCTGAACTAAAGAGTGAGACTCTGTCTCAAGGAAAAAAAAAAAAAAAAAAAAAAAAAACTCTAGTCAGATTAATCAATTTAAAAAAAGAAGGCACAAGTCACTTAAATCAGAAATAAAAAATCATTACCAATCACATGGATATTAAAAAGATACTAAGTGAATAATTCCCTTTTCTATTTTTATTAATATGTTTGTGATAGGTATTAATTATAGACAGCTTGGGGAATTGCAGTCTTCCTGTCTCAGCCTCACAGAGTACAGGGATTAAAGGTGTGAATCATCAATCATGACACTTAGTCTAAACTAAGGTTTTTTTTTTTTGTTTTTTGGGGGGCTTTTTTGTTTTTGAGACAGGGTCTGCTCTGTAGCCCAGGCTGGTCCTGAACTCACTGGTGTAGCCAGGCTAGCCTTGGACTCAGGACAATTTGCCAACCTTGGCATGTACACCGCCAGGCACAGCTTTATGTGGTAATGGGGAACTGAACTCAGGGCCTTGCAAGCAATTTAACCACTATGCCATTCCTCCAGTCCCTAAACTAAGGGGGTTTTTTGTTTTTGTTTTTGACACAGGGTCTTGCTTTGTAACCCAGGTTGTGCCTGCACTCACTATATGGCAACTCATGGTGATCCTCCAGCCTCAGTCTCCCCGTGCTGGGATTATAGGTGCGACCTACTGTGCCCAGCTTTATGTGCTGCTGGGGAATTGAACTCAGGGCCTTATGCTTGCAAGGCAAGTGCTTAAACCCTGTGCCGTTCCTCTAGCCCCTAAACTATGTATGTATGTATATATGTATGTATGTATTTATTTATTGAGACAAGGTCTCGCTTTGTGGCCCAGGCTGGCCTTGGACTCACGGCAATCCTCCTGTCTCAGCCTCCTGAGTTCTGGGATTATAGGCGTGCACCACCACACCTGGTTTCAGTGGTGCTGGGGAATTGAACTTGGGTACTTAGCGCTTGACTAAACTAAGTGTTTTTAAAGGTTATTTGTGGCTGGGCCTGGTGACACAGGCCTGTACTCCCAACACTCTGGGAGACTAGGGCAAGAGGATTGCAAATTCAATCTGTATTGCTTAGCAACAGCTAAGCTGTCTCAAAATCAAAACTAAGTATGCCTGGGAATATAGCTCATTGTGAAGGTCCTAAGCTGGATTCTCACTACTACCACCTCCAAAAACCCAAACCAAACCAAATTAAAAAAAAAAAAAAAAAGTGCAGGGCTGGAGGAATGACTCAGCAGTTAAAGCACTTGCCTAACAAGCTCTAAATCAAGCTGTAAGTACCCAAGTTCGATTCCCCAGTGCACATAAACTGGATGTGGTGGTGCTCGCTTGTAATCCCAGCACTCGGGAGGCTGAAGCAGGAGGACTGCCGTGAGTCCAAGGCAAGTCTGAGCTCCATAGTGAGTTCAGGACCAGCCTGGACTACATAGCGTCCCTGCCTCAAAAAAAAAAAAAAAAAAAAAAAAAAAAAAAAAAAAGCAAAGTGACTGGTATTACATACTTGTAATCCCAGCACCCTGAGAGACAGGAGGATCGCAAGTTGGGGCCCAGCCTGGGCAATTTAGTGACTTAGTGAAACTGCTTCAAAATCAAAATTAAAAATGAGCTGGGGGGTAGCTTGGTGTGAAGGCCCTGAGCTCCATCCGCAGCACAAATAAATAATAAATGCTAAGGAGAATGGGAGGCACTTGTTTTTGAGCCGGGTTCTCATTTTGTAGCACAGGCCGATTCTGACCTTACTAGGCAGCCCAGGCCTTCACAATGAGCTACATCCTAAGCCCATTCTTAGTTTTGATTTTGAGACAGGGTGTCTCTAATTCAATAAATTGCCTAGGCTGGGTTCAAACTTGTAATCCTCCTTCCTCAGTCTCCCAGTGTATTGAGATTACCGGTCTGTGCCACCAGGCCCACCTGCTGCAAATAAAGATTTATTGGAACACAGGCATGCTAATTCATTGATATATTGTGTATGGCTGTTTCATGCTTTTACAGTGAAGTCATTATAGACTACACAGTCCATAGAACCTAAAATATTTAATCTTTGACCCTTTACAGAAAAGGTTTGTGAACCTCTGCCATAGATAAGAATAAATTAGAAAGTAAAAAGTTAAAAAGATTTGTTTAAAGACACAATTTTATTTTATTTTTTTATTTTTCTGGTTTAAAACAAAAGAAATTTATTCTCTCACACTTCTGGTGGCCAGAAACTCAAAAATTAAATTTAAATCAGGTGGCCAGGCCCATTCTTGCTCTGGAGCCTGTAAGGTAGAGCTTTCCCTTCTTTACTGCCTCTTCCTAGCTCCTGGTGTGGCTGAAAATCTTGGGTCTCTGAGGCTGTAGCTGTGTCAGTCCAGCCTCTGCCTCTGTCATCACAGAGTGCTTAAAGACCCAATTTTAAAAGAAGTGCAAGGTATCTAGAAACAAACCTTGTAACTACCATATGTGAGGAAAACTAACTGTACAGCTAGGCATAAAAGGAGAGGTAAATGATGGAATTACCTACAGTATCCTGAAGAGAAAGATTAGCAAGACTTAGCCTAAATTAACATGTCAACACCCTCCAGCCAAAGGCCACCAGGAACAGGGCCATAGTTGAATAAATAGGGTTTATTATTCTTCCACAGTGGATCCTCCCAGTAAAGGAGTGTTGGAAAGGAGTTGCAGGGAAAAGTGGGAGAGAGATGGAAGAAAGAAGATGGACTTTGAGAAGAGGGGAGGGGAAGGGGGGGCGCAGTGAGAGAGTGGGGAGGAAAAGGGATGTAATATATAAATTTAAGAATGAATAAAAAAGGCGTTTGGGGATTTATGTTCTTGTTCGTTGAAGTGGGGAAAGGTTTAAAGAAAAGGATGCTGTCAGCGTGGGGATATTTCTGTAATCGCTGACCTCAAACTCACAGCAATCCTCGTGCCTCAGCCTCCCAAGTGCCAAGATTATAGATATGTGCCACCATGCCCAGGTTATGTGATTCTAAAGAATCACTCAGGGCCTTGCCCTTACTAGGCAAGGACTCTAACCACCACACTATTCCTCCAGCCCCTGTGATGGACTGTCTTAACAAAACTTTAAAGAAAAAAATTCAACAAATTTTAACCAGAGAGAAGATTAGATAAAAGCTAATTCTGTCACTAGTAAAGAAATAACCTCATTATGTCATCTAAGAAAGAGGGACATTTCTTTGCTTCTGTCATTTGGACAATGCTCAAGTTTCACCATGACTAGGGAGTGATTTTGTTTCCTGCTCCCTCACAGTGGCCTTGTCAGATGGTGAGGATCTACACTGAACAGCACACCAAGGCTTATAAGAAAGAAAAATTACAGATATAAAGCAAAAATTATCATTTTTGCAAGAGAGATGAATTATGGAGAACTCAATAAAAAAAGAAAACTATTAGAATAAACAAAATATTATTTGATATCTGGTTAGACAATTAAAATAATAAAAAAAACAGAACAGAATACCTGAATGCCTGCAGACGGTTTTGTTTTTCCAATCTATAAATGAATGCAATACAATTTCAATGCAAAGGTTTTGAATATGTCTGTTGTACAGGATATCTGACAAAATATATGTAACTTGGGTATTTGAACAAATAAAATAGTAGAGAAGAGATAAACCAGAAAAAAAAGTACTACAAAAACTAGACCAAAATGAGAAAGTACTGATAAATCTGAGTACAAAATATAAGTCTCCTGTACAAAATCATTCACAGGGGCTGGAGGAATGGCTCAGCGGTTAAAGCACTTGCCTAGCAAGCGCTACCTCAAGCGCTCTGACAATACCTGAGTTGGAGTTCCCAGCACCACATAACCCAGGCGTGGTGGCGCACGCCTGTAATCCCAGCACTCGGGAGGCTGAGGCAGGAGGACTGCCTTGAGTCCAAGGCCAGCCCGGGTTCCACAGTAAGTTCAGGTCCAGTCTGGGCTACAGAGTGAGGCCCTGTCTCAAAAAAAAAAAATCACTCACACACAGGTTTGCAGGATGAACCACAAACGCGAATAAAATATATTGAATGCATTTGTCCATCTGGGAAAAGGGCTGGGATCCGTAATAAACTAGAAATAAACTGCTTACCTGCTAACCGGTATAAAGTATTTTTCGGAATCATTTAAAATTTTTACAACAAATGTACTGTTTAAAAACATTATTTTTTGCCGGCACGACGCCCAAAGGGTAACGTGCCAGGTCTTGCAAAAATGGTGAAGAAAAAAAATTGGGGCGGGGACTGAACAAAGCGTTTCTGAGGACTACGCTTCCCGTGAGGCTCCGCGTCAAAGACCCCCCCCCCCCCCCCCCCCCCAGCCTCCCGACCGGCAGCGCGCCTGCTTTGGCATGAGCCTACAAGCGCCGGCTATGGAGAGCAACGGCCCGGCGACCGTAAACAAGCAGCGTGTCCACGTGCGCCCCGAGACGCTGCGCGACGCCGCGCCAGCCGCGCTGCACCTCCTCCCCTGCGATGTCCAAGCGAACGGGCCCGCCCCAGTGGAGCGCTTCTTTACGCCCGCCATCCGCCAGGGCGCCGCCGGTGAGCTGCGCCGCCGGACCTCGCTCCGGGCGGCCCCCGCGGCCGCTTGTGGGGACCAGCGGGTCGCCCAAGGGAGGGCGCGAGCGTCCCGTGCTTGCCCGGGCCGTTCCTGAGACCCGCGCCTCTCTCGCAGGACTCCAGGTGTCGTTCCGGGGTCGCAGTCTGCAGGGCGAGGAGGTGGCCGTTCCCCCGGGCCTCGCGGGATACGTGATGGCGGTGGAGGAGCGGGGCGAGGGCCCGTTAGGGACGCAGAACTTCCCCGCAGGCTCGAGGGGCGACAGTGAGGAGGAGCAGGAGCCGCTGGAGCGGGACTTCGTGAGCAGAGGGACAGGGCTGGCAGGATGGCGGGCGGGAGCCGCGGTGCGGAAGCTGAAGCGGGCCCTCCCTTAGGACCGCGTTATCGGAGCCACCGGCAGTTTCAGCCGCTTCACCGTGTGGGGCTTGGAAACGTTCCCCGGCCCAGATGCTAAAGTGCTTGGGGCCCTCGCCTGGCCCAGCCTCGCCGGAGCGGTGAGTAGACGCAGGGCCCTCATCCCGCGAGGCCTCGCCCTTGACTCCTCCCCAGATCTTGGGCCCTGGAGGATGTGGGTCTGAGGGCTGGGGAGCACTTACTGCCGGGCCAATGAAGCCTGGTTTTGGAGGGTTAGACTGGGTAGTGGGGGAAGCACGGCTTCCTGAAAGGGGGCATACTTGAGCACCTGGGTCCAGCCCCAGGTATGTTGGCCACCTAACCACCGTATTTCATAAGTCCCATATTAAAGGTCATCTGTTGCAGATTCATGCCCAGGTGCCTGAGGACTGAGAACCAGTTTGAAATTGAAAGCCTGGTCTCAGCACACCAGCAGCCAGCTCTTCTCGGTGGAGCCACTGATTCCGTCATCTCAATAAATGAGTTCTTTGCAGCACCTAAGCTAGTATGACTTCCTCACACAAGAGCAGCCTTGATGGCTTTGGCCTATGGAAACAATTTATTGCTGGGAGTAACAGGCCAGAATTTTGCATCCTGTGCCCTCCCTTTCCCCAGCTCCTATTTTACAAAAGAAATTTTTACAGTCACCAGTCTTCTGTACAGAGTGCCCCATCTCCCTCTCACTGTACACAGCTGCTTGGCTTCTTCTGGTCCCTGAATCAGAACAGGCCTGGGCCTGTGGGCAGCTGACTGGATTTGGCCTGAGCCCTGTTCTCCTCTTGGTGCAGGCCTCTTCCAGGCCTATCCCCTCATTTGGGAGGTGTTCCCAGCCCTGACTCCCTTGGCGTGCCGTCTGGGAGCCCCAGGAGGGGCGAACAGGCTGCTAGCTTCTGTTCTGCCAGCTCTCTTGGCACTGCAGTGGGCAGTGCCTGGTCACCACTTTCCTCTCTTGCTCCAGTCCTTGGGAGTGAAATGCAGACACTTGGAGTCGATTCGAAGTAGCCGCTTAAGCATAGCCCGCTCGTGCCCATCAACGATGTCTTCTGACAGAGTGAGGATATACTGGCCCTGGGCAGGAGACACGCCAGTAGGTAGCCAGCCCACAGGGGCTGTGCTCTGCACCCCACTCGCCTTGCTCCCCACATGCCTCCCTACCTTGTAGTAGTTGATGAGGTTGAGGTACTGTAGGGTAGAGATGACATCCTCTTTCTTGATACTGGTGATTTCACTGATCTCACTGTGGGAGAGCAAAGATCAGGTCCTCTGAGGACCTTTACTTGGCCCCAGGAGTCCTAGGAACAGACATGCCATGCCATGCACCCCAGGGTAGGTGGAGCCACGCTCACTTGATGGTGATCTGTGGCCTTTCCCCGCTTTCCGACTTCAGCCCCATCAGGATCTCCAGGATGGTCTGGGACCAGTAACTTCGATAGGATAAGAGGCCAAGATCCGAGAGGGGCTTCTCAGGTGTCCCTGTCTTCCCCTCCACCTTGGAGAGTTCATAGCCTGAAGCGGTGAGCAGGAGAGGGTGGGTAAGCAGCCATAGTGCATATAAGCAACAAGCTGCAGAACTTGACTGCCTAGTTCCCCATCTGGCCTCCCGCCGACCCTAGGAGTTGCTTCTCTGCTTGGTCCCTCGGTTTCTTTAAGGATTAATACTTACATATTACTGAATGCTGAGTACAGTGAAGGGTGCTGTGGGCACCAGAAGCTACACTAAAGGATGCTCAGGAGCCAGTTAAGGCTGCTGGACTGGGGCAATGCAGAGAAAATAGCTTTATAGAAAAAAAAAGAACTACCAATTTTCCTTTGTCATTCTAGTGTGTGTGGGAGGGAGGGGTAAGCGTGAGGAGGGAAGCAAGGTACACATTTATCTTTGGCCCAGGCCTGACAGTACTTAAAATTCAGTGAAATCAGTCCCACTAGCTATGATCTGGCTAAGCAACATGGCCTGGCTGAGTGGCTATGAGGATGCAAGGAAGGAAGTCATCAAAGTGCTTCCAGAGGTCAATGGAGGCCAGTCCTTGGAGCAGAGAACTGACCTCTAGGAGCCCTTCTGCAGTTTCTGGTAAGACCCTCTGACTGTAATAAGACAGCTCATAGCTTTTTGGCACGGCTTTCATTCTCCTGTCAGGACCCTGGTTGTTCGCACTTTGTAGAAGCCCTTCCTTCCCCAGCTATAATCAGCCTCACAGTGAACCTTAGCTCCTTTCTGCTTTCCTGCCCTTGTCTCTTGCCTAATTTCCTTTGACTTCAAGCACCCAATGGTAAGAGGGACAGAGAAGATACTTCCTGGAGAGAGAGAACAAAAAGAAAGGGGACACGGTAGGGATACTACTCAACTCTGCTGTGTCCATACTGGAAGCAGAGTGCTTGGATCCCCTCGAAGCCGTAACTGCCTCTTCAGCTACTGGGAACACTGTGTCTTCAGTGAGCCCCACCTATCTTTTGGACTGCCTGGAATGGTTCCTGCTGCCCTGCAGGCCTAAGTAAGCACACCTTGGTGATCCTTACCACATCCCATCTCTACATTAGTCTTTTCAGTGGTTTCCTTAAGTATTTACCTGCTCTACCATCTGAGTTTCCTGGGGATGTGACTTTATCTTGGTACCATTCAACCAGTAAACTTCCCAAGTGCAATGTGACCTTGGTCAGGGTCAAGCATCTGTGTCACCACCAGAGAGCCAGTTTCCTTTCTTTCCCCATGTCAGAGCCTGGTTATTCCACGGGTTCAGAGTAAGAGGAATGGAGATGGGGAAGAGACTAGGAAGCAGAAAGCAAACTCAGGTTTTGGGGCGGTAAATGAAGAGCCCACTAATAAAGAGGGGTTGAACTTCCTTTTCAGTCTTTCATTTTACCTGATGTAGTACAGGTCCATGTGCCTATAACCCCAACACCCTGGGAGACTGAGGCAGAAGGACCACAAGTTTAAGCCCAGCCTTGACAACCAAGTAACTTAGCATGACCTTTGTCTCAAAGTAAAAATAAAAAGTTTAAAAGGGCTGAGGATGTTTCTCAATGCAGAGGCCCTGGGTTCAGTCCCCAGTACTAATAAATAAGGAGGGTACAAATCCATGTTTATGAAGTGTTATAGTTTGGCTCAGGAGATACCTGGGACATGTCACTGGTTTGTAATCTATGAACTTTTATTTTGTGGTACTGGAGATCAAGCCCAGGGCCTTTATGCCAAGCTATATCCCCAGCCCATTTTTAGTTTTTCGATTTTGACATAGTGTTATGCTGAGTTACTAGGTGGTCTAGGCTGAGCTCACACTTGTAATCCTCATGCCTCAGCCTTCCAGAGTGCTGGGTTTGTGGGCCTGCACTGTCAGATCTGGCTCCAAGAAATTATGTCCAGGCACATGCCCAGACAGATGACCAACACGAGTTCACTAAGCTGCCCAGGGCTCTTGGGAAAAGTTGGATGGGCTTAGAATCCTGGCCAAGGAATAGCAGGGTAGTCACTCCAAGAAAGGGAGAGCAGCTTGACAGTCCTACTTTTATTTATTTACTTACTGGTCTCACTCTGCAGCCCAGGCTAACCTTGGCCTCACAGCAGTCCTCCTGCCTCAGCCTCCCAAGTGCTGGGATTCCAGACGTGCCACCACTCCCAGTTTATGTGGTGTAGGGGAATTAAGCCCAGGGCTATGCAGTTGACCGCTATGCCATTCCTCCAGTCCCCCTACCTTTATTTCTGGCTGGCTCCCTTAGTGACCAGGTTGCATAGCTACAGAATCACAGAAACCCAGGACATATGTCTGTCAGGTACTGATGGCAGTGCACTGGGCCTGAGCCTACCAGTCCCAGTCGCAGGCTGGGCAGCAGACATACTCACTGAACTCAATGAGCAGCTTTCCATAGCCCCGGCGCTGGTAGGGAGGCAGGGTCAGGATGCAGGCTACATTGTAGTCTTCTGTGGACTCTTTTTCCTGGAAGAGAAGAGCCACGTGAGTGTGAGGAAGGAGACTGGCTCAGGACAGGGCTAAGGGATAGCCTGCTGAATGCTGACCTTGGAAAAGTAGCCCACGATGTGGAAGCCCTTGCAGTCATACTCTGTCATGACGTAGAAGAGGAAGGGGTCTGTGTCATAATACAATGTCTTGTGGTCGAGGAAACACTTGGCCAAAAGACACAGATTCTGAGAGTAACTCTGCAAAGAAAAAGGCCTGTCACCACTCTAGGATGTGTTTTGTGTCCCAGGCAGACAGGTGATGGGAGCTGCGGGGCCTGACCTACTCTCATCATTCATGGTGTCCTGTCTCTGTGTTGGTAACTGACCAACTGTCTCCTTAGCAAGCTGGACAGCTTCCTCTGCTCCTCTTACTGTTACCTATCTGGCCCAGGGCCTCCACTGTCCTCTACTTAAAACAGAGCCAGGCCCAGTAGTACAGGCCTATAATCCCAGCATTTGTGAGCCTGAGGCAGGAGAATTGAAGTTTGAGCCCAATCTGGGCAACTTAACAATTTAACAAGATCTATCTCAAATAAATAATAAAAGGGGGATGTAACTTAGTACCATAAAAAACCAAAACCAAAAAAAAATAATAATCCCCATGAAGTCAAGACTCCAATCGACACATACCACAAGCTCTGCCTATGTGACAATTGAGTCTGGTTGTCCATACCTAATACTCTAGCCAGAAGTCACACCTTTTGGGTATTATAGAAGAGGGAAATAACTGGAATTTAGTAATAGCCTTAAGAATTCCCCCAGCTAAATTATGAATCTTGCTATCTTACCGCCACACACAGCTTGTTAACTCCCTGCTGGGCATAGCCACTTGGATGCCCGAGCCCACAATTACCAACAGGAGCAGGACTTCACACAGCATCTTTTTCCCAAGCTTCCCAGGCCCGGGTCAGAGTACCACACCAGTCAAAGGGCATGCCTCTCCTGAGCCCTCAAGGCTCCAGAACAGAGGAGTCTCACTTTCAACATTCATTAGATTTCTCCTTTCCACCAGCACAAATCCAAACCTGCCATGGCCAGTGACCTCACTCCTTTCACCTGAGCACTGTCCCTGTAGTTAGCAGCCTTCCCTTATTCTTTACACAACCTTTTGACCAGAGTAACTTGCCTTTCACACTATCTCTGTAGGTCTGTGCCTGCCCTTCAGAACCCCACTGCTTGTTCGCTCTTTCCTTCATGTAAAGGCTCAAAGGTCACCCTTGTGAGAGCTTAATGACCAGTTCTTTTATACCCCATGGAACTCTGTTAATGACACTACACTGGGATCTAAGTAGCTGCAAGCATTGCCTCTCTGCCATGGACCATGAGCTCTCGGAACAAAGATCCCATCTAATTCCTGGTTCCACCCCCAGCACCTGCCCTAGACTAGGAATTCAATAATAACAGGCTACACAGATCTGCTGTCCAGGCTGGCCAGTGTTTCCTGAGCAGGAAGAAGCTGCTCACCTGATTCATCCCAGGCCCTACTGCCACTTAGTCACTGACCTTGTTCTTCCGTCCATCAATCTCAAAGAACGAGATAGTGCCTTTGCGGTAAATCTCGTTGCCTGGAGGATGCCGCAGGTCACACTTAGTCTGAAGAAGAGAGGACAATCAGAGGTAAGAATAGGGTGTGGAGGCACTGGGTGGGCAGCCTCCTGGGACCCTTCATACCAGGTGACGCTGCAGACATTTGAGGCTACGGCCGTACTTGAGGCAAAACTCGCACAGGTAGAGGACAGGCAGTGTAGTGAGCTCCTGTGGGTAGGGGGAGAAGTACCACGGCTTCAGGCGGTGCCGGCCCAGCTCAATGCACTCAATGTTCTTCATTCGGGTGACAATGTCATCATGGCTTCGATCGGACACCAAGCTGCCAGTCATGCGCGGTGCTGACGGTATTCCATCTGAGCTGTCCTGGGAATCCTGCTTGGGGCCAGTGGAAGACAACAGCTTTCAGAGGACAGCTCAGCAGGCACTACAGCTCACAGCTTTGCTATGGATTTCTCTGTCAAGCCTATCAGCAACTCTATGGGGAAAGTACAATAATTTTCACTTTCTAAAATAAACCAAAACAGAAAAACTGGAAACTTGAAAAAGATCATTCAGGGGCTAATCTGAACTGTGTTCTGCCTGGGCCCGTCTTCCACCAACTCTATCACTCCTTGTTTAGTTTAAATGTAGTCCCTTTCCACCCAGCTGCCCTTTTCTGGTACTGTGCACACCCACCTCATCAGTGCCCAAGCAGTTTGATTTTCGCTTCCGTCCTGGCTGAGCTGCCACTGCCCTACGGGCTGATCCATTCTGCAGATGAGATGGTAGGAATAGAAAGGTTGTGAGTGAGCCGGAAGAAGGCTCCCAGAAGGCAGGGTGGAGGAAGGGAAGGAGAGATGGTCCGAGGGACTCACCTGGGGAAAAACTGAAGTCGGAGCTGTCTCGCTGGGCACTGGAGTTGCTGGTGAAACCACCTCCACCTTGCGTTTCTGTAGAGAGAAACCAAGAAAGGTGGGTCAGAAGGTAGAGAAGGTGGGACCTGAGAAGAAAGCAAGGTCCCTGGAATTGCTGAGGGTACCGTTGAGCGGTGGTTGGGTTGCAGGCAGGAGCTGGAGGAGAGCGGCTGGTCGGGCTCGCCACCGGGAATGGCCTCCCGCTCCTTGGGCAGGTTGAAGCGGAGTGTGATCTGGACCGGGATTGGCAAGGTCTTCCCGCTGGCCTGGGCGGAGGCCGGCTGTAGAGATAGGTCCAGGGTCTTCCTCTGGGGTGGGTATGGTAGTGGGATGGCGAATGGGAGGACGGATCCCTGAGCATGGAGTGACCAAACCCCACCCTCTCTACCTTCTCAAGGACATAAAAATGGCCACTTGACTATAGAAGCTACATCTGCAATTTGGCCCTCATCAGCCAAAGTCAGGGGAAAGGGTGCTGCTCCTGTCCATTCAGGAGCTTATAGCCAAGGGGAGAGAAGGAGGAGGTAGGAGAGAAGAGGTGAAGCAGCGGGGGACCTACTCACCACCTCTCTCTCTGGAGATCCGGGCCGGGAACCAGGAAGTCCGTTCTTGGTGGGGGTTTTGGCCTCTTTCTTGGGGAACTGGATCTTCTTCAGGTCAAGCCGCTCGTGGGTCACCCATTCATCCAGACGTTTGTTGACTGCAACAGTAAGAATGGCTCAGGAAGGAATGCCAGAGGCTGTCCTCAACACTACCCCCTGCAGCCCCTCCTCACCCCAGCTCAGAACTCACAGTCAATGTAATGAACGTAGAAAAGCTTCCGGCCACTGATGTCCTTCACGCTTAGGATCTCGGCCAGAGCTAAGGGAACAACGCGAACAGGAGTGTTACATGGGCTAGGCCATGAGACTCCGGGCTTCTACAACCGAAACACCACTCCCAGATTGAATCCCCGTCCCAAGCATTTACAGGTTCCCACCCAACTCCCGTTCAGTCACTGACTACCTCCCCTCTCCAGGCTCCGCCCTGTCCACTTTGGAAAGGCTAAAAGACACGCCCCTCCTTAGGAGTAAGGGCACCCCGCCCGCCTCAGGATTCCAGAGGCCCCTCCCCCTCTCGAGGTTCGACTCCCGCCCCTAGACCTCAGGTTCTTTAGCCCCGCCCCCCGACGTCACTCACGCCACTCATCTTCGTTGTCCTGGTTGCGCCGCAGCACGGGTAAGCGGCAGCCCTCGATTATCTCCCCCTGGGGAGACAGCGCGGCGCCAGGGTCGGCTACTGGGGGGCCTCGGGCTCTACCCACCTCCCCTGGCTCCCTCCGCCCCGCCCCGGGCATCGGACTCACCACCTCCGCCATCTTCCCTCCCTCCACTGCCACTTCCGGCCCCTCTGGGAAACGTCACTTCCGGTACCGAACACACCACAGGCCCCGGACTCCTGAAGTCGCCTTAGAAGAGTCCCCCTATTTCTCAGCGCCACTAAGTTGCGTTAAGGAGCTGGCCACAGTTTGGGAAACCGAAGAACGTGTTGCTCTAAGCCCCCGACCAGGCACTGCGTGGAATCCCCTCAACATGCACAGCTATTGGAGGAAAACAGTCTGTCACGTGATATCCACTGGGCGCGACGCGGGTCACGTGGAACTAGTATTTGGGCTGTAACTTGCAACCTGGCTCATACGTCTCCTGGTGGCGGCGGGAGGTGTCACCAGGAGTAAACTGCCAGTGCTGGGCTAGGGGCGGGCCTCTAGTGCGGGAAGCAGAGGAAGGAGTGGGTGGAACTAAAAGAACTTGGATGCCTGTCACATTGTGCACGTCTCGCCCGCGTGAGGACTCAAGGAAGATTTCTAAATTTGTTTTACTTATGTGTAGGGTTCTGATTTGTAAAAATAATGCAGGAGCTGGAGGAATGATACAGCTAAGCCTGCCTAGAAACTGCAAGGCCCTGAATTTGGTTCTTCTGCACCACAAAAACTGGGCGTAGTGGCGCACAATTGTCATTCTAGCACACTAGAGGCTGAGGCAGGAGAATTGCTGTGTTCCAGGCCTGCCTGGTCCACGTAGTGAGTTCAGGACCATTCTGGGCTACTGAGCGAGACCCTGTCTCAAAAAACAAAACAGGGCTGGAGGAATGGCTCAGCGGTAGCAAGTGCTACGACAAGCGCTAAGTACCCGAGTTCTATTCCCCAGCACCACATAAACTGGACATGGTGGTGCACACTGGTAATTTCAGCACTCAGGAGCCTGAGACCAGAGGAGTGCTGTGAGTCCAGTACCAGCCTGAGCTCCAGAGAGTTCAGGATCAGCCTGGACTATAGAGCCAGACTCTGTCTCAAAAAAAAATTCATTAGCATATTTAACAAATATTTACTGAGTTGCTACTGTACATCAGGTTGTATGGAGGAGCCTGCGGTTCCTCGTCTGTGAGAAAATACTCTGTTCTTTTGGAGCATATATTTTTAGGGACATTGAGAAGAGTGTGGGATAGCTAATACATTTAAAAGTAAATTATTAAGGAATTATGTGGTGTTGCATGTCTGTAATCCTACCTACTTGAGAGGTTGAAGCAGGAAGATCACAAGTTAGAGATTTGCCTGGGCAACTTTTTAAATTCTTTCTCAGAAACCTGGAGATAGATCTGGGGAAGTGCTTACTAGCATGCAGGAAGTCCTGGAAGGCTCTTGGTTTAGTCCCTGCCTAGTCACTAAAGTGCCTAGGCTGGGCTAGATCTTGTACTCCTGCCTCAGCCTTCCAGAGAGATGGGATTACAAGCATGCACCAATCACAGCTAGCCCTGCTAATCTTGCTAGGAGATGTTATTGTTTGAATGCTACCAAGTTAGGTTCACTGAAGTATTTCAATATTTAAATATTTGCTGTAGGCTACAGTTCCTTGTGAATACTTTAACAGAAGGAATGCAAAGAGAAAATGTGAATACTCACAAGAAACCAGAAATTCATATGAAATGTGAAATCTCAATGTTAGTGTATTAGTTTGGGTTCTTTCAAAAGACAGAATTTATACATTCTATTACAAAAAGATCTATTAGGAAAGCTTACAAATCCAAGGACAAAGCTGGTCGAAGATGGCTGCTCAGCCATGAAGTAGATCTCCCGTCCGGGACTGCAGAACAGCCGGTGAGGTGACAGTCTGCTGTAGATCTCAGGTGAAGACTGAAGCCTGAAGATCCACAGCTGAAGAGCAGCAACAGGCAGACAGGCACAAGTCGAGACTGGAGTGAATCTGTGCTGACGATCAGTGACGTGTAGCAAGTCAGCATCCATAGACAATCGTGAAGGTGAGAGCTTTCCCAGAGGAAGAAGCTGTAACAATCTTCCCTCTTCCTCCCTTTTGTATCCTTGGAGTTCCAGTTGGCCCTCCCACATCTGGGTGGATGCTCTTCTGTCATTGGCCAACCCACAAATCACTCTCACTCACACTCTTATCAGACCAGTTCTTGATCCCCAATCTAGGGTGGTTGACAAATCCTAATCCTAATGAAGATGTGGTTCTTAAATCCCTCAAATTGACATAATCCCTTCAACAGACAGGATTTTTTTGAGACAGGGTCTGAGTTCCTTATGTTCCTTGGACTATAGGCAATCCTCCTGCCTCAGTCTCCCAACTGCTGGGATTACAGGCAGGCAGGCATGTGCCTCCGTGCCCAGCTTCATGAGGTGCTGGGGAATTGAACTCTGGGCCTTGAGCTTGCAAGGGAAGCGCTTTAATTGCTGTGTCATTCCTCCAGCCACCTCAGTGTTAGTTTCAACAGCAAAATCAAAATCAGGTCAAGCAGACAAAATATTTTCCTCATTAAAAAAGGAAGTGAGCTTATATGAAGGAACACATACAACCAAGTTGACAGAGTTTATGGGCATTCTTAAAACAATTTGACCAAGATTGTCAGAAAACAAAAGCAAGGTTTCTATTCTGTCAACTCAGATACAAAGCAGTGTTCAAGACTAGCAACTAAGGTAATTAATGCTTTATGTGTTGTTAGAGATTGAACCCAGGGCCTTCGCACTGAGCTACATCCAGCCCTTTGTAATTTTTAAATTTTTTTTTTTTTTTTGAGACAAGGTCTCTTGGTAATCCAGTCTGGTCCTGATTTCACTGTGTAGCCCAGGCTGGCCTCAAACTCATAGCAGTCCTCCTGCCTCAGCCTCTAATGTGCTGAAATTACAGGTGTTTGCCACCACCCCCAACTTATGTGGAGCTGAGGAATCAAACCCAGGGCCGTGAGCTTGCCAGGCAAGCGCCCTGACTGCTGAGCTACACCCCCAGTCCCTTTAATCTTTTTTTCTTCCCTGCATAACTTCTCCCTTATTTCGCCTCTTTCCCACTCCACCCACAGGTGACCTGGATTAACACCGTGGTATAGATCTTTCCATATTTCATTCCTACTCCTATAATCAAAAGTAGCCTATCATTGACACACACCTATAATCCCAGTAGTAAGGAGACCAAAGCAGGGTAAATGCCCTAGGGCCAAGGCTCACCTGGGATCCATAGGGAATCCAAGACTAGCTTGGACTATGTGGCAAGACCTTGTCTCAAAAAAAAAAAACCAGCTTTATGTGTGCTAATATATATACATAGAAAGTGATTATTAGTTGCCTTTTAGTATTGTTTTACTAAGTGTGCTTTTCTTGGTCAGGAATGCCTGTGGAATTCTTTTCCAGTCAACTGTTAGGAAGTCCTCATTCATTCTTTTTAATGGCTGTGATATTTCACAGTGCAGAATCTGAGTGCCTGTGGGCTTTTGCCTTATTCCTGGGTCTGTGGTAACATGCCCATTGTGAGAATAAATCCTTCATGGAGCTTAGGAGGTGGAGTCCTGTGAGCCCAATTGTTGGGTTGAAAGACATAAAGATTTTCAGTTTCATTGTGATAGATAAAAGAACTAAGTTGGGTGTTTTGGGGGGGGGGGTTTACAGGGTCTCTTGCTCTGTAGTCCAGACTGTTCCTGAACTCACTATGTAGCTAGGCTGGCCTCCAACTCACAGAAATTCTGCCTCAGCCTTCCATGTGTTGTGATTACAGGTATGTACCAACACCCCAAGCGTATGTGGTGGTGGGAATCAAACCCAGGGCCTTGTGCTTGCTAGGCAAGGGCTTTAGCTGCTGAGCTATGCCCAGTCCCATAACTAAATTTTTTTTCTTTTTCTTCTTTTTTTAGACAGGGTCTCACTCTCTAGCCTAGGCTAGTCCTGAACCCATCTAGCCCAGACTGGCTTTGGACTCAGGACAATCTGCCTGCCTCAGCCTCCTGTGCTAGGATTACAGGTGTGCGCCACCATGCCCAGCTTTATGGGGAGTTGGGAAACTGAGCTCAGGGCTTTGCACTTGCAAGGCAAGTGCTTTAACCACTGTGCTATTTCTCTATCTCAGATTTTTAAAAATCAAAAATAAAAATTTTAAAAATGGGCTGGGGGTATAACTCAGTACAAAGGCCCTGAGTTTGATTCCCAGTACCTACCCCGCCCCACACACACACACAATCAGAACTTCAGAACTGATTCCAGAAGAATTTGGAAATATAAATAAGTCATATATTTTCTTAACTCAATTTTTTTTTGAGATAGGGTCTCACTCTGTAACTTCTGGCTAGTCGTGAACTCACTATGAAGCCCAGACTAGCCTTAGACTCATGGCAATCCTCCTGCCTCAGCCTCCTGAGTGCTGGAATCACAGGCGTGTGCCACCACGCTCCAGCTTTATGAGATGCTAGGGAATCAACTCAGGACCTTGCACTTGCTAGGCATGCGCATTAATCGCTGTGCCACTCCTCCAGCTAAAAACAGAATTTATAAGTTAAAGGGTTTCAACAAAGGAAATACCAGGTCCAGATGACTTACTGGTAAATCCTATGAAAGCTAAGGGAAACAAAACAAAAATCCCACACATATTTTTTTCAGAAAACAGAGAAAGGACACTTTCTCATTTAATTTGTAAAGTCAATACCTAAGCCAAAGCTATCCTGGGGGAAAAATACACAGATCTATAGCTCACATTAACATAGGTGCAAAATTCTTCTTTTTCCCCCAGTATTGGAAATTGGGCCTCATGTTCCAGGCTGGTCCTGAACTCACTGATGTAGCCCAGGCTGGCCTTGGAGTCAGGACAATCCACCTGCCTCAGCATGATAGCTTGGAGACCACGTCCTGGAGGAAGGGCAGAACCTGCACATGCCTCTCAAGGTCAAGCCCCAGGCATCGCCCCTTCAGCCAGATCCCACCCCCGAACCGCATACAGTACCCATAAGTACATGAGGCTTTGGGCGACACTCCAGATCAAGCTATAGCACAGGACTTAAACTTTTTCTGACTCAGATCTTTCATTCGTGTCTCAGTGTGATCTGGGACACAGTGGTTGGGAGGACTAACCTTCAGGGGGGTCTGCCCTGCAGCCTGTCACTCCACAGTGTCCCTCTGGGTTTGCTTTTGGCCCCAGTCTGGTCTGTTCAGGAAACCGGGCCTTCGGCAGCTCTGGCTGCAAGGGGTCCTTTAAACCAAAATGTTTAACCAGTCTGCCTTCCTGGGCTTCCGTGAGATGGTCACCCACTGCCCCACAGGGCCTTTAGGAGACGCAGGCTGCTCCTCACCCTAGGGAGGCCCCAGATCTTGACTCAGTCACTCAACAGATGCGTGCTATGTGTCCAGGATAGCACTGTGAGCAAGTCGTGTGGTCACCCTCTGGAACTGCCATTTTATTATTTTATTTTATTTTTGGAGACAGGGTCTTGCTCTGTAGCCCAGGCTGGTACTGAACTCACTATGTAACCTAGGCTGGCCTTGGACTCAAGGCAATCCTCCTGCCTCAGCCTCCCAAGTACTGGGATTACATGCGTGTGCCACCATGCTGGGCTTTGTGTTGTGCTGGGGAATTGAACCCAGGGCTTGGGCCACAGAGCTATTCTGCCAGCCCCTCGAGCTGCCATTTTAAAGGAGGAGACACACAGCTGGCCCATGTCAGTCTCCTTGGGGTCCTTCTGGGTCATTCCACCTTTCCAGATTCGAGATCATTTGGACATGTGGCCCCAGACAATACAGCCATACAAGGAGCAGAGCCAAGGGAGCCACAACAGCCCTGTCTAGAACGCCCGGCCTTGTCCCTAGATTTGAGTGGTACCAGGCCTAGGACAATCCTGGAGCCTGACTCTGGCCAAAACCTAGTCGAAAGAAAAACAAGAAAGAAAAAGCCTGCTTCCCCATCACCACACCACACAGCACATAAGCAAGGGCCAAGGAAACCACACCCGCTGTTCCCTGCCCTCTCCCAAGCCCCAGGGCCCGCTCTGCCGCCTCCTCCCTGAGGCCGTGGGGCCTCTCGCAGCCGCCCCAGTGCCTGCTTTTACAGCAGCCCCCTTTCACCCTCTCAGATGTTGGGCCCCACCCCTGGCCTTTCCACCTCCCCTGTCCCCGACCACCTGCGCACGGAGCAGGTGTAGGGGCGCTGAACCCAGGGCCTTGCACTTGCTAGGCAAGCGCCTCAACCGCTGAGCCGTTCCTCCAGCCCCCTGCCTCAGTGTGCGCTACTCTCAGTGTCCATGCCTTCCGTCTCTCGCCTCTTCCACGCCTACTTTCCACTTCTCATGGCTGAGGCCACCTCTTTATTTATTTATTTTGTGAGAGTGGGTCATGCTCCATATTCCATGCTGGGACTCAAATCACCATGTAGCGGAGGCTGGCCTCGAACACACAGCGATTCTCCCGCCTCAGTCTCCTGAGGCATGTACCACCAAGCCCATCTTATGCCATGCTGGGGAATCAAGCCCAGGGCCTTGTAATGCCAGGCAAGTGCTTTAGCTGAAGAGGTAGGCCCCAGCCAAGAGTCTGTCTTAAAACAAAAGTAAAAATGATTGGGAGTAAAAGAGTTAAAATAATCATTCAAAAGTGAGCCATGCATCATCTTGTCAGTTATACTTGCTTAAAAGGGCTGGAGGAATAGCACAGCAGTTAGAGTGCCTGCCCAGCAAGCACAAGGCCCTGGGTTCAATTCCTCAGCACCACATAAAATGGAGTGGTGATATAGTCCTGTAAACCCAGAACTCAGGAGGCTGAGGTAGGATGATTGCCTTGAATTCAAGGCCAGCCTGGGCTACATAGTAAGTTCAGGACCAGCCTGGGACTACAAAGTGAGATCCTGCCTGAAAGAAAAAAGGTAAAAATAAAAAATAGTCTGGGAATGTAACGCAGTGTGAAAGCCCTGGGTTTAACCCCAGTACAACCACCACACACACACACACACACACACACAATTAAAATCCAGTATGTAGTTTATTTGTTTATTTGAGGCAGAGTCTTGCTATGCAGTCCAGGCTGGTCCTGAGCTCACTTGAGTAGCCCAGACCAACAGCAAGATATATCTCCCTGCCTCAGCCTCCCAAGTGCTGGGATTACAGTTGTGCACCCCACACCTGTTTTACATGGTACTAGGAATTCAAACCCAGGGCCTTGCACTTGCTAGGGAAGTTCTCTGCTGTGCTATTCCTCCATCTCCAGTCTTTAAAATAAATCTTGAAATAAATAATCTCTCTTAGTTGTTTCCCCTAGGTGTTGTAGCACTTTCAGGTCCTTTGCATTCTCATGTAAACTTCAGAATCAGCTTATCAAAGCCAGATATGGCAGCTTATACTTGCAACCCAGCTCTCAGGGAGCTGGAACAGGAGGATTGCCGTGAGTATGAGGCTGGTCTGGGGTACATAGTAAGTTCAGGACCAGCCTAGACCGCAGAAAGAGACCCTGTTTTTTTTTTTAATCAGCTTGTTAATTTCTACAAAAGACCCTACTGTTATTTTAATTGTGATTATACTGGATCTATAGGTGAATCCTGGGAGAATCAATATCTTAACAATACTGAATCCTGAGGAATAGCTCAGCATTTAGACACTTGCCTAGCATGAGCAAAGCCCTGGGTTCAATTCCCCAGTACTTTGTGAACGAGGTATAGTGGTGCATGCCTATGATGCCAGGACTCGAGGCTGAGGCAGGATTGCTGCATGTTCAAGGCTAGCCTGGGCAACATTGCTGTCAGTTCAGGACCAGCCTAAACTGCAGAGCAAGACCCTGCCTCAAAATAAACAAAAAACCCCAATACCAAATCCCTAGCCCTTAGCCAGGGTTGCTGGTCTAGTGGGTTAGCCCAATCTCATCCTGGTCAGCTTGTGGTTGTTGTAATTACTCATCAGTGAACAAGAAAACACAGGCACATCAGCGAGTCTCTGGGTTCCATACACATTCCCGCTGTCCCCTCTTACACGACAAAGCCCCACCTCCTCACAGTGTTAATCCAGGTTAGGTTAGCAACCAGTGAAGAACCTTTCTTTCTTATTTTTTCTCGAGACAGGGTCTTGCTCTGTAGCCCAGGCCGGTCACTATAGAGCCTCACTGTAATCCTCCTGTCTCAGCCTCCCGAATGCTAGGATTACAGGCATGCGGCGCCAGACCTGGCTTATGTGGTGCTGGGGAATTGAACTTGAGACTTGGGGCTTGATTCCAGCACTGTATCAGGTGTACGCGACAGGAGAGGCTCCCGGGGTACGCCCCTCGGACAGCTCAGAGCCGCCGCATTACGGGCCAACTGCGTCTCCACCGTGCTCGGCAGCTCCTGCAAACCTACCACCGCCGGGACCTCAGGCAAGCTGGCGAGCACCCGCAGGGCGCCGCATCTTGGCCCCGCGGTGTTTCAGTCTGTCTCAGCCCGTGCCTGGCTGGCCGCCACCTGCTGGGCAGCGGCTCCCTCCGGCGGCCGCGCCTCTTCCCCGCACCCTGCCGACGCTGGCCGCCCGGGCTTGCAGATTCCATCCCCAGCCAGCCGGCCCAGCCGCGTCCCGCTGCCCGGAGCTCAAGGCAGCCTGGCCCCACTCACCGTCCCTGCACACGAGGTGGATGGCCACGTCCGCCCCTGCGTTGCCACCCTGGTGGGTCTGGGTGCGGGAGCGTCCCGCCCCCCACTGACCTGCGCGCGAACGACGCGCGAGTTTTCCTTCTCATCAGCTGGTCAGGAGAATCCCGGAGTCACCAGGCGGAGCTGAGGGAAGAGACACTGAGGCGACAGAGGCAACCGGAGATGTGGTCACACGCGCGAACACCGGCTTGTGCCTTGTGCATCTTCCGAGGCTCAAACACCAGGCGTCACTACAATACTGGGGAGGCTGGGGACTCCGGCCCCGGAGGACAGAAACTCTCTAACCTTACCCCGGGCATGGGCGCAGGGGTGGCTCTTCTGGGTCCTACTCCAGGCCTGGGAGCTTCCAAGAGACTCAGCGAATGGGTCGGGGCAGAATTCCCAAGTGTGCTACAGGCTTCTGTCCAAACCCCCAAAACCTGAGAGATGCCTTACTTGTTTTTCAGTGGTGGGAAGCACACGGTAAGATCTGGGAGTTCACTGTGTGACACTGTATCCCAATTTGTTTTCCCATTCTCTTGTTGATGGACATTTAGGTGGTTTTACATTTCTGATGTTATGAAAAAGCTATAAATGCGTTTCTGTACTTGTGGGGCATTCAGGATTGAACCCAGGCCTTTGCACCGACCTATATTTCCTGCCCTATTTTAGTTTATATTTTGAGACAAGTATTTCCTAAGTGGATAAATTATCCACGCTAGGCTCGAACTTGAGGGGTTTTTTTGGTTGTGATTTTGTTGTTGTTGTTGTTGTTGTTTTGAGATAGGGTCTCTATATTCTAAGTTGGTCCTGAACTCACTATGTAGCACAGCCTGGCCTCAAACCCCTAGGAATCCTTCTGCCTCAACCTCCTGAATGTAGGATTACAGGCACGCACCACCACGCCCAGCTTATGTGATGCTGGGGCATCTCTTGTGATCCTCCTGCATCGGCCTCCTAGGATTACAGGTGTGAAATGCCAGGAATCTTGCCCAGCATGAGGTTTATATTTTGTTTTTGTTTTAATTAGAAGTGATTAGGGCAGTTAAAACATTGTTTCATATATTATCTTATTAAGCTAAAAGTACATACATTCAATATTAGCATTACCTGCTGAGTGCCACTAGTGATACAATCTGCAGTCCTAGTTACTTGGGAAGCTGAGGCAGGAAGATTGCTTGAGCTCAGGAACTTGAGACCGACCTGGACAACATGGCAACATCCTGTCTCAAAATAAAATAAAATACACGTATACATTTTCATCACCATTGGTATAGAGAAAGCATTTGACAAAATCCAGTAAAAACCATAGCCTGCATTATTTAAAAAAAAAAAAAACTCTCAGCAAACTGAGAACAGAAAGGAATTTCCCTTCTTGATTAAAGGCATTAATAAAAGACCGTCAGCTTGGCGATGGAACTATAATCTCAGCTACATCCTCAGCACTCTGGAAAGCTGAGGCAGCAAAGGTCACAAATTTGAGCCCTGCCTGCCTGGGCAACTTAGTGATTTAGCAAATCTTTTTTTTTTTTTTTTTTTTTTTTTTGAGACAGGGTCTCACTCTGTGGTCCAGGCTGGTCCTGAACTCACTTTGGAGCCCAGGCTGGCCTTGGACTCACAGCAATCCTCCTGTCTCAGCCTCCTGAGTGCTGGGATTGCAGGCATGCACCACCACACCCAGTTTATGTGGTGCTGGGGAATCAAAGTAGGGTACTTAGCACTTGCTAAGGTTCAAGCCCAGCCTGGGCAACTTAATGACTCAGCAAGACTCTGTCTCAAAATAAAAATTTAAAAAAGGGGCTAATGATATATCTCATTGTAAGGCTCTGGGTCCCATCCTGAAACACACAGAAAATCAAAAACAAATATAGAAAGAGCCAAAGTACAAGAGAAGTATGACTATGCAAATTTAGCAAGATTATAAATTGTAACATTCAAAAATATATTTTAACATACTAGCAACAGTCAAGAATTAAAATTTAAAAATATTTATAATGCCACAAAAGCAAGGTATGATGACATGCACTTGTAATTCCAGCTACTCTAGAGGCAGAGGCCAGAGGACTGCAAGTTCAAGGTCAGCCTGGGATGCAGTCTCCCTCTGTAGGTTAGCTGGTCCTGAGCTCGGCCTCAGCCTCACAGAGATCCTCCTGCCTCAGACTCTGTAGTGCTGGGATCACAGCAGTGGGCCACCATGCTCAGTTTATGTGGTCCTGGGGGATCAAACCCAGGGCTTTGGGCTTCCTGCAGGTGCTGTGGTTGCTGAGCTATGCCCCTAGCCCAAGACCTTATCTCAAAATTAAAATTAAAAAAAAGAGGCTGCCGATGTAGCTCATGTGGCTAAGCAGCTGGACCCCCTGGGGTTGCTCCCCAGTACTAAAGGAGGGTGTTCCCTCCAATCATTTTGTGAGGCCGGGGCAACACTGGTACCCAGTGACAGCATATCAGTTTTGGTTCTGTTTGGTTCTGGGAATCAGAAACCTTCCCTCTGAGCTATCCTCCTGCCCTGTCTTATCTGAGAAAGAGTCTCGCGAGGAGGATGTCATGGGTTAAGCAGGAGACTGGGGAGCACACAGTTCACAGCCGCTCAGGCAGACGCCCAGAGCCACATGACCGGATGGAGGGAACAGCTTTGTTTTTCACTACAAGCTTTCATACCCAGGGAAAAGCAAGGGCCCATGCTCAGGGGGAACATTTTAGCAGATCTTACAAGTGATCTGGTGTGAAGTGTTTATTATGGATTACCAGACCTCTGATTCAATTATCTTACCTTATGGAAATTAGCCTGTGTTTTAGTTACTTTTTCATCGCTGTGACTCAATATCCAACATCCACAACTTATCAAGGAAAGTCCAGTTACGGGTGGGTGGCTGGAAAATAGTGGAATCACATGGCAGGACTGGAGTGGGTGCAGGGCCAGAGCTAGAACAGGGACAGAGATCCTTACAGCATGCTGGAGGAGAGACCAGGAGGAAGGGCAGAACCAGCACAGCCCTCCAGGTCAAGGCCTAGTACGCCCCGCTACCCCCGCACCCCTTCCAGCCAGGCCCCACTCCCAGCCCTACACAGTATCCACAGGAACAGGAGGCTTTTGAGGCTCTCCTCCCTGCTCTGGGATCCATGGCAGCCTTCCCCCAGCATCATAGAAGATCACCAGAAGGTTCCTATTTCACAGAGTGGGGAGGAATCCCCTAAGAACACGCTGCCAACAGTTTGAATCCCCACGCTGAGGTGCCTTGGTGGGCTCAAACCCCACTCCGTCTGTTTCAGCCTCTCAGAATCTGAGATCACTGGCAGGCACTGCCCGGCTCACCTCAGGATTTTGCTTTGTTCTGCTGTTTTGTTTGAGGTGGGGTCTCACTCTGTAGCCCAGGCTGGCCTTGGCAATCCTCCTGCCTCAGCTTCCTGAGTGCTGGGATGACAAGCATGCATCACCACGCCCAGCTTAGTAATTTTTTGTAGGAAAAAAACCAACCATTTCATTTACAAATATGGTCATAAATATAAAAATCCCTTCCTAAAATGTCAATAAATCAAATTCAACAATGTGATAGTACAGTGTTTCTAAGCTGAGTCTATATAAAGCGGTTTGCTATTAGGAAATCTATGTCATTTTCTATGGTAATAGATAAAAGAGAAAAACCACATGAACTCTGTAGATAACGGAAAAGCATTTGATGAAATCAACACTCATTTTATCATGAGCAGTAAACTCGCGCTAGAAAGGGACCCACACGCCCATTCACACACATGCTCCTTAACGCAGCGTTTCCCCCGACATGGGAAGTGCGGGTAACCCACCTGGAACTCACACGCACATCTGAAAATCAGGAGTGCGTATTTGCTATCTGTAACATCAACTCTCGCGGCCCATCTATTACAAAAATCTCTCCCAATTCCTTCCTTCCTGTAGCCACGTTCCTTGCAACGTGACTCAAGCCTCTTCCACTAGACCGCAGCGTCCAAGCTCGTGGAGGAGGGGCCGCCTTGACCCCGGGCCGGAAGCCAGGAAAAGACGTGCTGACCCCAACTATGCCTGTTGCACAGGTAGGACCACAGCGCGCAGTTAACCTTTTTTTTTTTTTTTAACATAAGCTGGGGTCACTCCTGTGGCCCAGATTGGCCCTGAATTCTTGGGCTCCCGCGAGCCTCTCATCTCAGTTCCCCAAACAGCTGGGACCCCAGGCATGTCCGGTTCTAGTTAATAGTTTTATGTTAAAATGTCTTTGTTCAAATAACTGAGAATGGCTTCTGCACCCTGCTTACACCCAGAATGGTATGGTGACAGAGTGGCAGATTAACAGACCTAGAAAAAAAATCTGAAAGTCGTGCTAATAAAATGGTTAGCTGCATGGGGAAGGAATGGAGGAATTAGGGCTAGTGAGGAACATTCAAGGATCTACTGCAGCCAATTAATAACGTAAAGGTTGGGCACAGCTCAGCGGTGAGCACCTGCCTGACATGTGCAAGGCCCTAAGCACGATTTCCCAGTAACACTTTAAAAGAAAAAACTAGCTGGTCAAGGTGGGGCATGCTTGTAATCCTAACACTTGGGAAGCTGAGGCAGGAGGGTGACCAGAGTTCGAGGCCAACTTGAGCTACTTAGTGACTTCAGGATCAATCTAACTACAGAACAAGACCTTGTCTCAAAAAAGAAAGAAAGAAAGAAAGAAAGAAAGAAAGAAAGAAAGAAAGAAAGGGCTGTGAGAATAGCAGAGAAGTTAGAGCACTTGCCTAGCAAGCACAAGGCCCTGAGTTTGATTCCCCGGGACCACATAAACAGAGCGTGGTGGTACCTGCCTGTAATCCCAGCACTCAGGAGGCTGAGACAGGAGGATTGCTGTGAGTCCAAGGCCAGCCTGGGCTCCGAAGTGAGTTCAGGACCAGCCTGGGCTACTGAGTGAGACCCTGTCTCAAAAATAAATCAATATATGGGGCTGGTTAAAGTGGTTAAAGCGCTTACCCAGAAAGTGCTAAGTACCAGAGTTCAATTCTCCACTACCACATAAGCTGAGCAGGTGGCACGCTTGGGAGGCTGAAACAGGAGGGAGTTCAAAGCCAGCCTGGGTTCCATAGTTCAGGACCAGCCTGGACTACAGAGTGAGACCCTGTCTCAATAAACAAACAAACAAATAAATAAATGCCAGGTATGGTGGTGCACACCTGTAATTCTAACACTTCGAAGGCTGAGGCAGAAGGATTGCTGAGAGTTCAAGGCTGGTCTGAGTTACATAGCTCAGGGGGCGAGAGGAATGGCTCAGCGGTTAAAGGCTTGCCTAGCAAGTGCTAAATCAAGTGCTAAGTACCCAAGTTCAATTCCCCAGCACCACATAAACTGGGCATGTTGACACATGCCGGTAATCCCTAGGAAGCTAAGACAGGAGGATTGCTGTGAGTCCAAGGTCAGCCTGGGCTCCATAGTGAGTTCAGGACCAGCCTGGGCTACAAAGCAAAACCCTGTCTCAAAAACAAAACAAAGCAAAAAAAAAAAAAAAATAGTGAGTTCAGAATCAGCCTGGACTACAGAGTGAGACCCTGTCTCAAAATAAATAAAGAAAAATAAATAAAATAAAAATAAATGACTGTTATTAAAACCCAAAAAAAACAACAAGTACTGGTGAGGCTTGTGGGGAAAAAGGAGCCCTCCTACATTGCTGGTGGGACTGCACACTGTTACAACCACCATGGAAAGCAGTGTGGAGATTCCTCGAAAAACAGATATTCCATTTGACCCAGATAGACCTCGAGGGTATCTTCCCCAAAGAGTTAAAGTCATCATCATACAGTGATACATGCCTACCCATGTTTAAAATAGCCAAGTCTTTTTTTTTTTTTTTGACTGGGTCTCACTCTTTGGTCCAGGCTGGTCCTGAACTCACTTCGGAGCCCAGGCTGGCCTTGGACTCACAGCAATCCTCCTGTCTCAGCCTCCCGAGTACTGGGATTATAGGCGTGTGCCACCACGCCCAGCTTATGTGGTGCTGGGGAATCAAACTAGGGTACTTAGAGCTTGCTAGGCAAGGGCTTTTAACCGCTGAGCCATTCCTCCAGCCCGAATAGCCAAGTCTTAGAAGAAGCCAATATGCCTGAGTACAGATGACTGGATAAAGAAGATGGAGTACTACTCTGCCATAAAGAATAATAAATTTTAGTCATCTGTAGGAAAATGGATGTACCTGGAGACCACTATGCTCAGCAAAATGAATCAGACCCAGAAAGTTATATGTCACATGGTTTCTCTAATATGAGAAAGCCAAACCACAAAAAATGTGAGAGACACGGAAGACAGTAAGAAGATGGACTTAGTGGAGAGGGAAGGGAAGTGAGCGGGTGGGGCCTAGTTGGAAGGGGAGGATCACTGGGGTTGACCTGGAAAGGCAGGTCACGGGGACAAGACCCAGAGTCCTCTGTGCTGGAACACTGTCTGTTCACTCGGCTTCCCCTGCGGCGGCTGCCTGTTGTGCGCCGGGGCCTTCGGCAGCTGTAAGCTAAGGCCTTTCCTCTCTGAAGTCGTGGATGTCACAGTGATGACAGTGTAGCTAGGTTGGCATCGCTAACCTAAGACTTCCGTGTGCTACATGAGATAAAGTGAATGAGCGATTGTTAAGTCACTGGGAACTTCATTTTTTTATTGTGATAAAACATGAATAATATAAAATTTATCATTTTAACCACTTTTTTTGTTCTGGAGGTTGAATCCAGAGACTTTCCCACAGTAATTATGTCTTGGGCCACTATACTACTCGGCTCCTTTTTTTTTTTTTCTGAGATTGGTCTCCCCATGTTGCCCAGGCTGGCCTTTAACTTGAGTTCCCTGCCTCAGCCTCCCTAACAGCTGGGATTACAGGTGTTTGCCACTGGGACCAGCTTCTCAGCTCTTTTAAAAATCTCTTTTAGGCATAGAATTCTGTAGCTTTTGTGGGGGCGGGAGCGGGGTACTGGGATTTGAACCCAGGGCCTTCACACTGAGCTACATTCCAAGATCTTTTTTTTTTTTCTTTTGACTTTGAGAGTCTTGTTAAGCCACTGAATTGCTCAGACTGGGCTTGAACTTGAGACCCTTCTGTATCAGCCTCCTGAGTAGCTGAGATTACAGGCCTATGCAATCAAGCCCAGTCTGTCATAAAGCTTTTCCTTAAAGTTTTCATCTATGAGTTTTATATTTTTAGGTTACACTGTAGGCTTTGATGTGATTTGATCTTTTTCCCCGGTACTTTGATTGAACCCCTGGTCTTTTCGCTGAGCTACATCCCCAGCCCTTTTTAATTTTTTATTTTGAGACAAGTTCTCCCTAAATTGTGCATATTAAATTCAAACTTGCAATCTTCCTGCCTCAACCTACCACCCTCTTGCTTAATTTTTGTATACATGTTTAGGAAATTAATGGTCAGCTCCATCCTTCTGTATGTGGTGGATACCCAGACTCTTCCTCTGTTGGAAGGTCTTGGCACCCTTGTGGAAAATCATTTTATCACATACACAAGAACTCTTCCTGGCCTCTGTATCATTGGTCTCTATGCCAACTGTTCTGATTACTGTATCTTTGAACTGAGTTTTAAATCAAGAAGTATTCTTTCTCCAAATTTGTTCTTCTTTTTAAATTGTTTTAGTTACTTGGGGTCACTAGAGATTCCATATGAACCTAAGGATTGATTTTTCTATTTCTGCAAAAGAAAATCACAATTTTGGGCAGAAAAGAAACATTAAAAATGATAAAGCTCAGATAAAATCCTGTGTCCTGAGGTGAAGGGGTGGAGCACTTGCCGGACCCTAACGTAGGCTCAATCCTGGGGCACCACAGAAAACACACACCCGAAACCCTTTAGTCCTACCAGGACTGAGGGGGCACCCATGTAACCATGGCAGCACTCTGGGAGGTTGAGGCAGGAGAACCACAAACTGGAGCCCAGCCTGGGCAACTTAGCCAGACGGTCCAAAATAAAAATAAAATTTAAAGAGGGCCAAAGATGTAGCTCAGTGCCAAAGCCCTGGGTTCGCTCCTAAGCACTGAAAAATAATTCCTAATTGCTCATGGAACAAGTCTACAACGATTCACCAAAAAGTAGCCTGTTTTTCCCTTGGTACTGGGGATGGACCCCACAGCCTCCGAACTAAGTCCCATCCGCAGACTGTCTTTTATTTATGATTTTGAGACAGGCTCTTGCTAAGGTGCTAAAATTATCTAGGCTGGATTCAGACTCGCAATTCTCCTGGCTCAATCTTCCAGACATAGAATCACAGGCCTGTGTAACCGGGCGTGCTTCAGCTGTGGTCTCTAAATACTATTTCCTGCTAACAGGATCAAGAATCCAGGTTCGAGAAATAGCTCAGCAGTTAAATGAAGTGCTTGCCCTAGCAAGCTCAAGGCCCCGGATTCAATTTCCCAGCGCCACATAAGCCGGGCATGGTGGTGCACGCCTGTAATCCTAGCACTCTGGAGGCTGAGGCAGGAGGATTGTGTTGTGTTTGAGGCCTGGGTTACCTAGTGAATTCAGGACCAACCTGCACTGCACAGTGAGACCCTGTCTCAAAAAAAAAAAAAAAAATCCTTGGAAAGCTGTCTGAGTCCACCACTGGGGAGAAAATTTAAGAAATGAGCCTGGCAGCTTTATTTCCTGCCAGACAGCAGAGAGCTATCTATCACACACTAGAGTCCTGTCAACAAGATTAGAGAAGCTATTTACAGAGGTTCCCACTGGCCCAAAGATAGAAAAATCTGAACTTCATAATTGATTGAATGAAGTCCAGGGTGTTTAAATCCATGCATTCATTAAGTCTCAAATTTAATCCATTGGCTAAGAACTCAGTCAGCTATTTCAACCCGGGACTCGAATTTTACATCTCAGTTTCATGCTCTGTAACTGAATTTGTAATAATGATCTTGTTTCTTCCTGCTCCTCTTTGGGAAAAAACTCTTTTAAAAATTCTGAAATAACTAAGTGTGCCATTGTATCTACTGCTTTATGTGTGATATACTTTTGAGATATAGACTTAAGTTCTTTTTTTTTTTTTTTTTTTTTTGAGAAAGGGTCTCACTTTGTAGTCCAGGCTGGTCCTGAACTCACTATAGAGCCCAGGCTGGCCTTGAACTTACAGCAATCCTCCGGTCTCAGCCTCCCAAGTACTGTAATTATAGGCATGCGCCACCATACCCGGCTTATGTGGTACTGGGGAATTGAACTCGGGTACCTAGCATTTGAGTTAGCACTTGCTAGGCAAGCTCTTTAACTACTGAGCTATTCCTCCAGTCCCTCTTTTTTTTTTTTTTTTTTTTTTGATACAGGGTCTCACTCTGAAGTCTAGGCTGGTTCTGAGCTCACTATGTAGCCCAGCCTGTCCTTGAACTGAAGCCATCTTCCTGCATCAGCCTCCTAAGTGCTAGGATTACAGGTGTACGCCACCACACCCGACTTATGTGGTGCTGGGGAATCAAACTCAAGTACTTAGCACTTGCTAAGCAAGTGCTTTAACTGCTGAGCTATTCCTCCAGCATGACTTAAGTTCACATAATGTAGTGAGTCATTTATTCTGTCTTTGATATAAGTTTAGCCTAAGAAATCTGATTGATGTAATGATAACCTGAATGTCTTTTGTATAGCAGCACAATTCATAATAGCCACATCTTGGAAGAAGCCAATATGCCTGCGTACAGACAACTGGCTAAAGAAGATGTGTTATATATACACAATGGAGTATTACTCTGGCATTAATAATGATACATTTGAGTCAGTCTCAGAAAAATGAATGTACCTTGAGACCATGATGGTCAGCAAAATGAATCAGACCCAGAAAGTTGATTATGATTTCTGTCATATGAGAAAACCAAACCATAAAATATGTAAGAGACATGAAAGAAAGTAAGAAGGTGGACTTTGTAGAGAAAGGGGGATGAGAGGATGGGAAGGAGAAAGGGAGAAAGGGAGATGATAGGTTAAAAAGAAGAGAGGGGGTGGGCCTCACAAACTCAGGGCCCTCGATTCAATTCCCCAGCACCACATAAGCTGGGCGTGGTGGCACATGCCTGTAATTCCAGCACTCAGGAGGCTGAGGCAGGCAAATTGCCTTGAGTTTGAGGTAAGCCTGGGCTCTATAGTGACTTCAGGACCAGCCTGGGCTACAGAGCAAGGCCCCATCTCAAAAAAAAAAAAAAAAAAAAAAAAAGAAGAAGAACCAAATCGGGATGATAATGGAAGTCAGGGGGAGGGGAGAGTTGTGAGAGGGTCAAAAAGGGGAAAGGAAAAGGGGTGTAATTTTGACACAATATATACACAAAATACTCAGGTTCAATGTAACCATTATGTATTGCACATATATATATATATATATATATATATATATATATATATATATTAATAAGGTGGGAAAAATAAAGATAACAAGAAAAAAATAAGACAACAATTGTAACAATAAAGGGCTAGAAATGTAGCTCAGTGAAGGCCCTGGTTTCAGTTTCCACAACCTCAAAACAAAACAAGCCATGCCCAGTGGCACAGGCCTGTAATCCCAGTACCCTGGGAGCCCCAGACAGGAGGCTTGCAGATTTAAACCCAGGCAATTTAACAATTTAGCAAGGTCTTATCTCAAAATTAAAAGCAATGGTCTGAGTATGGAACCAGTGTGAAGACCCTGGGTTCAATACCTGATACTGCAAAAATAAAATTAGAAATAAGAATAAAATAACAACAATGAAAGCAGGCAAGGTGTTGTTGGCCTGTAGTCCCAGCTACTCAAGAGATTGAGATAGAGGGGCTGGAGCATAGTTTGGTAATTAGAGTGCTTGCCTAGCTAGCATGAGGCCCTGAATTCGATTCCCTAGCACCACATAAGGATTAGCTGGACATGGCAGTGCATGCTTATAATCTCAGCACCTGGGAGCTTGAAGCAGGAGGATTGCCATTGAGTTTGAGGCCAGACTGGGCTACACAGTAAGCTCAGGACCAGCCTGAACTAAAGAGTGAGTTCCTGCCACAAAAAAAAAAAAAAAAGTCTGGAGGAATGACACAGCAGTTAAAGTGCTTGCCTTGCAGGTGCAAGGCCCTGTGTTCAATTCCCCAGCACCACATAAAGCTGAGCGTGGTGGTACACACCTGTCATTCCAGCATCCCAGCACTCAGGAGGCTGAGGCAGGCGGATTGTCCTGAGTCCAAGACCAGCCTGGGCTACACCAGTGACTTCGGGACCAGCCTGGGCTACAGAGCGATATTCTGTCTCAAAAATAAATAAATAAATAAATAAAATTTAAAAAATAAAAAAGGGGCTGGGCTGCAAAGGCCCTTGGTTCAGTAACCAGTACTGAAAAATAAATCAGGCCTTTAAAAAAATAAACCTGTTAGAAACATAAACAAAAAAATGATTTAAAAAACTGGTCACTTTTGGAGGATGAGAGGGAACCAAGGCCTCACTATGAAACTTGAGAAGGGAAAATTCTAATCCCAGGAAATCACTTTTTGGTATAAACTTGAGAGAAACTCTTGGATATGTGTGCAGGAGGAGGCCGGGCAGAGGTAATGTTCTTAGGAACACTGCTGTTGTGTTGTTTTATTTTTGCAGTGCCTTCACACTCCACCACAGAGAACTTTTTGGTTTTGATTTTGTGACAAGGTCTCGTTAAATTGCTAAATTGCCCAGGCTGGGCTCATACTTGCAATCTCCTGAGTGCTGGGATTATAGCCCTGGGCAACCAAGTCTGGCAGCAACAATTTTTGTTTTGTTTTGTTCTGTGACAGGGTCTTGCTCTGTAGTCCAGACTGGATTTTTGTTTTATTTTGTTTTGAGACAAGTAGTGAGACCCCCTAGTGATACCCCGCTAAAGACCCCGGCTGGTCTCAAACTCACAACAATCCTCTTGCCTCAGTCTCCAGACTGCTGAGATTACAGGCATACACCACCATGCCCAGTTTATGTGGTGCTATGGAAGAGAATGCAGGGCTCTGTGTTTGCTAGACAAGCGCTCTAACCACTGTGCAGTTCTTCCAGCCCCAGGAATATTGTATATGACAGCAAAAACTTGAAAATCTCAAAGCCTAGCCTCTGGATAAAGAGATAAAACAGTGGTATGTTTACATAACAGTACAGTAGGACTGGAAGAATAGCGCAGCCGTTAAAGCACTTGCCTAGCAGGCTCAAGGCCATGGATTCAGTTCCCCAGCACCAAATAAATCAGGTGTAGAAGTGCACATCTGTAGTCCCAGCATTTGAGAGGCCGAGGCAGGAGGACTGCCGTCAGTTCAAGGCCAGCCTGGGCTACGTTTAGAGAGTTCAGGACCAATTCTGGATGACAGAGCAAAACCTTGTCTCAAAAAAAAAAAAAAAAAAGTACTGTATACAGCAATGAACTGAGAAGGAGACGTATCTTTTATTTTTTAGACAGGGTCTCGCTCTGCAGTCCAAGCTGGTCACACAATTCACTATGGAGCCCAGGCTGGCCTCAAACTCATGGCAATCCTCCTGCCTCAGCCTCCCAAGTATTGGAATTACAGGATATGCCACCATGCCCAGCTTTATGTGATCCTAGGAATTCAAACTCAGGGCTTTGAGCTTGCTAGGCAAGCGCTTTAACAGCTGGGTTATTCTATCAGCCCCAAATCTTTGTAATACGTTGCGTGAACAAAGGATGTGATAATGGAGAATCACTTTATAGACGTTCAGAACAAAACAAAACAAAGTATGTTGTAAAAGGCACATATATGGAATTTTTTTCCCCTTTAAAATACAGAATTTTAGGGGCTGGAGGAATGGCACAGCAGTTAAAGTGCCTGCCCAGCAAGCAGAAGGCTCTGGATTTGATTCCCCAGCACCACATAAAACTGGGTGTGGTGGCACACACATGTAATCCCAGCAGCACTCAGGAGGCTGAGGCAGGACGACTGCCAAATCCAAGAGTAGTCTGGGCTATATAGTGAAGTTCAGGACCAGCCTGGGCTACAGAGCAAGACTCTGTCTCCAAAATAAAGTAAAAGTTATAAATATGTGTGAATTTTAAAAAGAGGCCCATGTGAAGACCAAGGCCTGTGGGTCATCGGCCAGAGAGGAACCATTCTGTCGACCTGGAGCCGCCCTCCCCAAAGCAGTTAACTGCTTTTTCTGATCAGGGCCAACCATGTGAGAAACTCAAGCGAGTGGGAGGAGTGGTAACTCTATTTTCACTTTTCTCTTCCTGTTTTCTTAGAGCCTGGGAAAGCAAGTCAGAATTTCCAATCTTTTCCAATTCTCACACGATTTCCTAATTTGGAACAAATTCAGAGAAAATTAAGTCTCCCTCTGGAGAAAACTTTCCCGGCCGTTATGGGGTACCCTCACTCTGTGATGAGGTCTCAGGTGGGGGGCGCTCAAACCCAGGTCCCCCCTCTGCCCGTCCCGACGCGCCTCGGTCGGGGAGCGACCCCTACACTGCAGTAGGGAACAGTTACCTACTGGAAACGCGACCTGAGCCGGGTCCCAACAAGGAGGACCACCTCTCCAGCCACGCCCCCCCACCAGCACCCAGGTGGCAGGGCCGAGACCACCAGAAGGCACCTTAGGGTGAGGCAGCCCGCGTGGAGTTCCGCGGACACGCAGGACCGGGCCTTTCCTGCCCACTCCTGGCTGGGCTCCAGACCCGGCCCCGAGTGACATCACCGCACTCCGAGGGCGGGGCACCCGAAATCCCCTAAAAACAGAGTGAGTAATCGGCGGACCCGCCCTGTAGGCGGAGCCGGGCTCGGGGCGAGCGGCAACGAACGAGCGTCGCGCCAGCCGCGGGAGCGCCCAGGCCGGCAGCCCCGAGCCCCTGCCCGCCGAGCGCCGGCGCCGGACCCGGCCGCCGCGGCGCGCAGCCGTCCGTCGGTCTCCGCGCGGCGCGCCCTCGCTCCGCTTCCCGCGCGGGGTGCGGAGGCTCACGGCGCAGGCGCGGCCGGATTCCGGGCAGTGACGCGGCGGCGGGCGCGCGCCGCGCATTTCCGCCTCTGGCGAATGGCCCCGCTGTAGCGCGCGCCGCGGGCTCAGCTGCGACCCCGGCCCCGCCCCCGGGACCCCGGCCATGGACGGTGAGGCCGCCCTCTGACCTTGTGGGATGGCGGTGCCCGGGTCCCCGAGGCCCTGCCGGGAGCCATTGCGCCACGCTCTGCCCCTTCCTGCGCCATGGGGCGCTGCGCAGGGAGCGGCCGGCCGGATGGTGGCGCGGGACGGAGCGGGCTGCGAGGGGTCTGACTCAGTTTCCCCTCCGGGTGGAAGGAAAGCCTTGATTCAGCTTCTTCCCTATGTAGGGGTGCGGGCTGACTCAGTTTCCCCAGGGTGCGCGGGGCAGCTCTGACTTTGTTTCCGTATTAGGGGGAGCCTTTCTCAGTTTTCCTCTGGAGAAGAGGCAGTGTCCCCTCTGAAAGTACAGGAGCCCCTGGCTCGGTTTCCCTTGGCCGAGGAAGGAGACCATACATTTTTCCCAGAGAACAGGTGCTGGCTTCTTTGTCCCCACCCCATAGTTCCACTGCAGGGTCTAGCGAGCAGGTCCAGCTCCATCCCGGCTCCTCTGGAGGGCTCTCCGGCCGTGGGGGGGCGTGGCTCCTCGGGCAGTGGGCTTGCTGATCCTTGTCTTCTTCCCTTTCAGACTTATTCCCCCTGATCTTCCCCCCAGGTAAGCTGTGGTTGAGGAGAGGGTCTGGGGTGAGGGCCATGGGGCAGCGCCTGACTGTTGCCTTTGGCCCTGCAGAGCCACCCCAAGCGTCTGGCCCCTATGTGGAGATCATCGAACAGCCAAAGCAGCGGGGCATGCGCTTCCGCTACAAGTGCGAGGGCCGCTCCGCAGGCAGCATCCCAGGCGAGAGGAGCACAGATACCACCAAGACCCACCCCACCATCAAGGTCAGCACTGCCCGAGGGTAGGGTTGGGTCCCAGGTGTGGCTGAAGGGACGGTGGAGCCCCCGGCCACCGTGCCCTGTGTCTGAGAGCCAGGTTAAGGAGTACCTTGTGTATTTTGGACAGATCAATGGCTACACAGGACCAGGGACAGTTCGCATCTCCCTGGTCACCAAGGACCCCCCTCACCGGCCTCACCCCCATGAGCTTGTGGGGAAGGACTGCCGGGATGGCTTCTATGAGGCTGAGCTCTGCCCAGACCGATGCATCCACAGGTGAGGTCCCTGTGGGCCAGGGGTGTCAGGAAAGGTGAGGGGACGGGAGGCTAGGCAGCCAGTTAGCTGTTTTAGTGTTACTGCTTTCTGGACAAGGCAGAGTTATTGCTCCTTGCTCTGTGTCCAGTCCTGCAAGTAGAATTTGTTTGTCTTGAAATCACCTGTTACTCTTTATAGCAGGTGGGAGCGCCATCGGGTAGAGTTGGGTCTCAGATCACTTCGAAGCCCTGACCTGTGTCTAGAGGGCAGATCCATTACGTCTCTTATATGAGAGGGAAAAAATAGACAAACACATTAAGCTAACAGACTTAATCATGGACTTCACTGGTGGACAGAGATAGGCCAGGAATAATTATACAAATAAATAAGCAAGCTACTGTTAATAATATTTTAATGAAGGAAATAAGACAGGGTAACGGGTGGGTAAGCTGATGCAGGACAGGAGAGGCAGGGGAGCTGGTTTCATCCCCTTAGACTGGGAGGTCAGGAAAGACCTTTCTCAGCCAAGACCTGCATGATGGGAAAGCAAAGTATCGTGAGAAAAACATTCGTGTGGTGCAAACGAGTGCGGTGGCCTTCAGTTCAAAATGAGCATAGTGTGTGTGAAGAATGGAAAGAAGCCTTGTCGGTGAGGGTGGGAAGCCGGCTGGGTGGCCAGGTTGGTAAGGAGTAGGTTCCATTACAGCTCTGGGAGCCACTGGAAGGGTGAGCTCAGAGCAAGGATCACGAGGTCAGGAAAGAGGGAGGGGTGGACTGGGCGAGGCAGGAGGGTCCAGGTTCCACTTAAGACCCCATACCGATACCTGGGGTTTCTCTAAGCTTTCAGAACCTGGGAATCCAGTGTGTGAAGAAGCGGGACCTAGAACAGGCAATCAGCCAGCGCATCCAGACCAACAACAATCCCTTCCAAGGTGAGGGGTGAAGGGGTGATGACCCGAGCCTACCTGCAGCTCTTCTCCCCACCGCCTCGCCGAGACTCATGGTGGTATCCTGCTGCCCATTTAGTCCACATTCCTGTTTTACCACTGGGAAACTGAGGCCCAGAGAAGGGATACGACATTATGCCACAGTAGACCGAGTGATGGGTCTAAACGTTGTCTTCCCCCTGCCCACGGACTTCTCTTCCACACTCCCTCGAATAACCCTCCTCGCCCAGAGCTCCTTGCCCTCCCTCATTCCCTTCATGTGTCTTCCCACCCAAGCTCTGCTGTCGTTCTGTCTGGCAGTTCCCATAGAAGAGCAGCGTGGGGACTATGACCTGAATGCCGTCCGGCTCTGCTTCCAGGTGACTGTGCGGGACCCATCAGGCAGGCCCCTCCGCCTACCGCCTGTCCTCTCTCACCCCATCTTTGACAACCGTGAGTGATCTGGGAGCTGCAGGAAGGGGAGGGGTGGCTGGGTGTAAGGGACAGTACAGAGATGAGTGTGGCCTCAGAGGAGCTTGGCTTTGTGCAGTCTTCAGGTATGCCTATCGTCTCGCTGATGGAAAAGACGCAGAGCAGCCTTGAGGGTCCAGCTGCCAGGCTGGCCAGGAGCCTGACTGGAGATGGGCATTCTCCATACCTTGAGCAGAGAGGGTAGTGTGCCCGGAACTGCTGAGGCCTCTAGGAAATGAACTCTCAGAACACTGTAATGCTGGACAGTAATAATTCAATGATGGCAGCTCACAGGAAGCTCACAGGTCAACTAGGCTGATGGTGATCAATTGCAGTCTTAAATTACTAGCAGTTTGAATGAAAATAAAAGGCTCCCCAAGGGTGGGAAACCAACGTAAATCAGGATCTGGAGGGAAATACTCATTGCCGAGGTTGGGTGTGAACCCAGTGCTGCAGGTTGCCTGGGTGAGGCGCAGAATGGAAAGATGTGACCAGGTCAGTTCCTGCTGCGCTATTCCACGAGGGCAGAAGTATTTAGGTTTTGTGTGTTGTCTTATTCTCTTTGCCAAGAACAGTCAGTGCTGAACACATAGCAGGTACATAGATGCCAAGTTGGCTAGGGTGAGGGGCTGATGGGAATGATCAGATCAGCAGGCTGTGGACGGGCTTGACGCTGGACTAGGCTGGGCTGCCAAGGATGTTGCATCTCCCTGAGGTCACCCTGGGGACCTCTGGTGGTTCAGGGCTTCCTTCCACACCCTCAGGTGCCCCCAACACTGCTGAGCTCAAGATCTGCCGGGTGAACCGAAACTCTGGAAGCTGCCTTGGTGGGGATGAGATCTTCCTGCTCTGCGACAAGGTTCAGAAAGGTACAGGCCAGGGTCAGGTGTGGACTCCTGAGCCAGAGGCAAGTGGCAGGGTTGAGCAGAGGTAGTGAGTGCCAGCCCCTGGCTTATACATGCCCTCTGTATTCTGCAGGGTGATGCTCAGGAGACAGGCGTTTAAAGTCAAGGCCGTGCTGGGCCTCAGTACACATGTAAAAGTCCTAGCTGCTTAAAAGGCTAAGGTAGAAAGATTGCAAGTTCAAGCCCAGCCTGGGCAACTTATTGAGACCTTGCCTTAAAATGTCAAATAGTGACTGGAGGAATAGCATAGCAGTAAGGCCCCAAGTTTGATTTCCCAGCACCACATCAGCCAGGCATGATGGTGTACGCCTGTAATCCCAGCACTGGGAGGCTGAGGCAAGAGGATTGCTGGGAGTCCAAGGCCAGCCTGGGCTCCATAGTAAGTTCAGGACCAGCCTAGACTACAGAGTAAGACCCTGTTTCAAAAACAAAAATAAAATAAAATAGGTATCAAGGAATAGCACAGTAGTTAGAGCACTTGCCCAGCAAGTACAAGGCCCTGGGTTTGATTCCCCAGCACTGCATAAGCCAGGCATGGTGGCGCATACCTGTAATCCTAGCACTTGGGAGGCTGAGGCAGGAGGATTACCTGAGTTCAGGACCAGCCTGATCTATTGAGTGAGACCCTGTCTGGAAAAAAAAAAAAAAATAGATAAGAGATAGAAGAACTGAAGGTTGAGCTTGGTGGGTAGAGTGCTTGCCTCGCTGTCCTGGGTGCAGTTCCCAGCACCTTAGGGGTAAACCCTGTCTGGGGGTAGGGGCTAGACACATGACCCATACTGCTGCCTGTCTTTCCAGAGGACATTGAGGTATATTTCACGGGACCAGGATGGGAGGCCCGAGGCTCCTTTTCTCAAGCTGATGTGCATCGGCAAGTAGCCATTGTGTTCCGGACCCCACCCTACGCTGACCCCGGCCTGCAGGCTCCTGTGCGGGTCTCCATGCAGCTGCGGCGGCCTTCTGACCGGGAGCTCAGCGAGCCCATGGAGTTCCAGTACTTGCCAGACACAGGTGCGCAGTGGGGGCGGGTGGTAGCAGAACTGTTGGAACTTGAGGGTTATTCAGTACACCACTGCCACGAAACTGCGGTTGTGGATGGATCACATACATAGTGGTAGTACCATAAGATTATATTGTGTGGAGATGTGGGCAGCTTAGTTGGTGTAAGTATGCTTCATAACGTTTGCACAGTAACAGAGTTGCCTAAAGAAATGTATCCTTGTTAAGGGACAGGACTGGAACCAGAGTCCACTTCTTGCCTTATTTAATTAATAACCATACCCCAGATTTGTTGAACTTGTACTATGTCTGTCCCAACTCCAAAATTCTTAACTGATTTAAAAAAAAATTTAGTGATAGGGTCATGTTCTATAGTCAGGGCTGGTGCTGAACTCACTGTATAGCTCAGCTGGTCTAGAACTCATGGCAATCCTTCTGTCTTAGCCTCCCAAGTGCTAGGATTATAGGCATGCACCATCATGCCCAATTTATGTGGTGCTACGGGATCTAACCCAGATCCTTGTGCTTGCGTACTCTAACCACTGTACATTCCCCCAAGACTCTTTTTCTTTAAACTTTCTTGAGACAGGGTCTCATTCTGTAGCCCAGGCTGGTCCTGAACTCACTATGGAGCCCAGGCTGTCCTTGGACTCACAGCATTCCTCCTGTCTCAGTTTCCTCAGTGCTGGGATTACTTACGTGGTGCTGGGGAATTGAACTTGGGTACTTAGCGCTTGACTTAATGCTTGTTAGGCAAGCACTTTAACCATTGAGCCATTCCTCTAGCCCCCCCACCTTTTTTTTTCTTTGAGGCAGAGTCTCGCTCTATAATCAAGGCTGGTCCTAATCTCCCTGTGTAGCCCAGGTTGCCCTCAAACTCAGCAATCCTCCTGCCTCAGCCTCCTGAGTGAGATTACAGGGCATGTGCTACCACACCTGGTTCATGTGGTGCTGAGGAATCAAATTCAGGGCTCTGCATTTGTTAGCAAGCACCCTAACAGCTGCACTATTCCTCCAGCCCCCTTACCAACCTTTAGAAGGTAGAGAATTGTCTGAGCTCCGACAGCTGATGAGTAGCAGAGTGCATCAAAACCCAGCCACCTGGCTATAGGGTCCTATTGTCACAGTATTTCTTGTCATGACTGTACAATCCAGCCATGTTTTGGTGAGGGCGTTGAGTGCATTTGGTAGCAGGGCCTGTGTACAGTGTTGTAGATGAACAAGATAGTTACCCAGACTTTACCAAGCTCAGTCACACGAGGAAGACCACACATGCAAAGCATATTCTCGAAGGCTGGAGGAATGGCCTAGCAGTTAAAGTGCTTGCTTAAGTCAAGCGCTAAGTACTCGAGTTCAGTTCGATTCTCCAGTACCACATAAGCTCGGTATGGTGGCACAAGCCTGTAATCTCAGCATTCAGGAGGCTGAGACAGGAGGATTGCCATTAGTCCAAGGCCAGCCTGGGCTCCGTAGTGACTTAAAAAACAAACAAACAAACTGTGTGTGTGTGTGTGTGTGTGTGTGTGTGTGTGTGTATGTGTGTGTATTAAAGTGATAAGAATACTTCTAAATGTATTTCACAAAACCAGCATTGCCCTAATGACAAAACAAGATAAGGAAACTACAAGAAGAAACAAAATTGAAAGCCAATTTGTATGACTAACTTAGATAGGAAAATTCTCAAGAAAAACACATTCTCATGTCACAGAGTGATCTGTGAGATGGAGGGCTGTGCAGGTGCCCAGGAGCACAGAAGTGGCGAGCATCCTCCCATATGGAAGGTGGCGGCATTTACCTTGGATAAGAACACAGGCATGACTTTTCCAGGGGGGGCTCAGCACTGGAAGGGCACAGGTATTGGCAAGTGCGTGGCCTCCTCAGGGCCGTCTTCATGGTGGGGGCTGATATCGGGAAGGATTGGGCCCAGACAGAAAAGGGGCTTATTAGGCCCCAGGCAAAACCCAGAGATTCATCCTTGGCCACCACAGTAGAAGCCACCAAAGGTTTCTAGGCAGAGATGTGATCTGGGCAGGTCTGGCTCATTCTGGTTGTTGTGAGCTAAGGATTAGAGACAGAGGCTGGTGGCCATTCTGAAAGGTGTTGAAGTACTCTTGAAGGGCAGGTGAGGGGATGAACCATGGCAAAGGGACAACAGCGCAGGAATTTCGTACCTTCCCTCACGGTCCTCCTCCATCACCTCTTGGTGTACCCAAGCCTCACCAGTGCTGCTTCCTGGCAATTCATGAGACCTTGTTTTTGTATGTAGCTGTGTCCCAGACCCTCTGTCACTAGGATGTCACTGCTGTGGGAGCAAGTCTTTTGTGTACTTGTAGCTTTATCTCCCGTGGCTAGGGAAGAAGCTGGCACATTGCAGGTTCTTGGCAAACGTGTCCAGTTAGTAACTGGTGGGAAGTTAGAAAAAGGATTTGAAAGTTGATTCTAAGGTTTCTGGCTTTGGTGATGGAGCAGATAAGAGAGTCAGGGGACACAGGAGGAAAAAGAGTGAGGTTTTTGAGGAGAGATCATGAATCTGGCTTTGGACTGAAGAGACCAAGGCAGAAGATGGTTCTGAAAGCTCAAGACTCAAGTAACAAGATGTTTGAGGAGCAAAGAGTCTGTGGAGGTCTTAAGCAGCCTGGTGTGAAGTGCTTGTCACCACGCCTGGGTACAGGCTGGGGTGAGGAACACAGGGAAGACCTGAGCTGGAGGCTTGAATTCCCATGAGAACTCCTGTCCCCTGTGGCAGGGCCTCTTCAATGGACATCATCCAGAGAGGCCTTGGAGGGGCCTATTCTGCCAACAGAGCCTTCTCAAAAAACTGGGAGTCACTCCTGTTAGTGTCAAGGTCACACTCCCCTTCTCACTGGCTCCTCACCATCCTCCTGAGGGTCTTGGGGAGCACAGGCCTCCCAACTGCAGTAAGCAAGCTCCCTAACCCCACTGCTCTTCCAGATGATCGTCACCGGATTGAGGAGAAGCGAAAAAGGACATATGAAACCTTCAAGAGCATCATGAAGAAGAGTCCTTTCAATGGTGAGCACAGGGCAGGAAGGAAGAGGGGACAGAGGGAACGCCCTGGGGGCTGAACATGACCTAGCCCTTTTCTGCAGGACCAACCGATCCCCGGCCTCCAGCCCGGCGCATTGCTGTGCCTTCCCGCAGTTCAACTTCTGTCCCCAAGCCAGGTGAAGATTTTATTTTGTTTCCTATCTGTCCAGCCCACAGTGTGTCACCTTCTGGAAGGGAAATAAGCGGAGGCATCAGCCTCAGCAGCAGGCCTCTGAAACCCTACTCTCAGTGGGGCCCTGCTCCACAGGGTGAGGCCCAGTGAGCCTGTCAGGTCTTCTGGGGAGCAGCAGGGTGTGGTTCCTGCTGGACTGGAGGCTTTGGACGTAAGGCCCTGGGCACAGCAGATTTCGGGGATGCAGCCATAGGTGGGAACCTGGGCCACTGTGCTGGTTAAGCCTTTTGGATTCCTTGGGACACAGACGTTAAAAGTGAACTTTCTCTGCCATCTACTGCCAACTGAATTAGGAAAGCAAAAGGTAAATCAGCTCAAATAGCATGATGAACGTGCTGGTACATGGCCCAAAACAGAAAAGCAGGTGCCTCCTGAAGGCTCCATGGGCTCAATCCCTCACAGTTAGCTCCATTTATATCTATAAAATGAGAGCTTTAAGAAGTCAGCAGTAAGAGAGTTGTTGGAGGCTCCAGGAGTAGAGAGGGATCCAGAGAGGAAGTGTGGCTAGAACTGAACCTTGCAAAGTTAGATGAGATTGAGATGGGAGAGACCTTGGGTGCCAGCAATGGCTCCACAGGGAGAAGCTACAGAGATGGGATGGGTCTCTTGGGCCATCTCTGACCCCTGCTTCTCTCTCTCTCCAGCCCCGCAGCCGTATGCCTTTACACCATCCCTCAGCACCATCAACTTTGATGAGTTTTCCCCCATGGTGGTAACTTCTGGCCAGATCCCAAACCAGGCCTCAGTCTTGACACCAGCCCCTGCCCCAGTAATGGCGCAGAATCTAGTCCCTGCTCCAAGTATGGGACCAACTCTGGCCCAGGCCCCAGCCCCTGTCCCTGTCCTAACCCCAGGCCCTCCCCAGGCGGTGGTCCCGCCAGCCCCAAAGACCAACCCAGCTGGGGAAAGCACACTGTCAGAGGCCCTGCTGCACCTGCAGTTTGATGCTGATGAAGACCTGGGGTCCTTGCTTGGCAACAGCACAGACCCGGCTGTGTTTACGGACCTGGCCTCCGTCGATAACTCAGAGTTTCAACAACTGCTGAACCAGGGTGTATCCATGTCCCACCCCACAGCTGAACCCATGCTGATGGAGTACCCTGAGGCCATAACTCGCTTGGTGACAGGGTCCCAGAGGCCCCCTGACCCAGCGCCCACCTCTCTGGGAGCCTCAGGGCTCCCCAATGGCCTGTCAGGGGATGAAGACTTCTCTTCCATTGCGGACATGGACTTCTCGGCCCTTCTGAGTCAGATCAGCTCCTAAGGGGTGACTCCACCCCTGCCTACAACATCAGGTTGCAGGGATTGAGGCCCTCCGAAAGCATTTATGGGGGGAGGGGTGCACATTTTATTCTTTTATTGGCAGTATCTCTCTCTTTTTGGAGGTGCTTAAGCAGAAGCATTAACTTCTCTGGAAATGAGGGAGCTGGGAAGACTCAAACTCGCTTGACACCAGTGCTTGTGGGGTAGCTGGCCTTCCTGCCCTACGGAGGTCTCTGCCAGCTCTTTCTTTGCTCAGCTATGACTGGAGGGAACCAGTAGGACTGTACTGGTCCTCTCAGTGTCCCAAGGGAGTCTGGCTGAGACTTCCCTTGTTCTCCTTTTCTCAAGTGCCTTAATAGCAGAGTGAGTTGGTGGAGAGTGGAGGGAAGCAGGCTAGGGCTCTCTCTAGTCAAGAGGCACAGTTTTCAGAGGAGCTTGGCTCTTGCTCTTTCCACCCTGGACTAATAAATGTGTTACCAAGCTGACTACAGATTTGCCTTCTTTCAGCCAACACTGAGCACACATCGCTCACCCTGTTGGACAGTGGCGATACAGCCTTAAGTGAGGCTATCTGGGAGCCTGTGGTCTCAGGAATGCGCTAGACCCTCTGGTTACCATCCAGCAGATGCAAAGAGGCGGCCAAGCCAGAGGTCCCAGCACAGAGGCTAGGAGTGCCCACTGTGGGGAAGGGGTGGTTTCAAGAGGCTTCTTGGAGGCCCCGTTCTCCAGATCTTAGCTCAGCGCAGAGGGTGGGGTCTGTGGAGCTGGCCAGCATTTGGAGACTTCCAGATGCAGGAGAAACCGGTGAAGGGCACCATGGTGCAAACGACATTGCAGTAAGAAGTGTGGATGGGTTTCATCTCTTGAGGGACCAAGGGGGAGTTTGCCCTTGCCAGGAAAAAGGGGGGGGGTAATGCCAGGTAAAGTCCCCTCTACCAGTGCTTTGATACCCCATTTTGGGCAGAGCACTGAAATTCTAAGCCCTAGGAGGCCTGAATAGGCCAGGCCACGGCCCTTGGATGTGCTGGTACCTGGAACCTGGATGGACCTGTGGTGGGGAGAGGTCACTGGGGACTAGAGGAGGAAGCTTGGCCTGTGGCATTTGTAACTTACAGTTTGGCTGAGCCCACACACGTCAGTTAAAATAGGCGCGGTTATCTCTTCTTGGTGATCTTGTGCAAAAATAGCCTTCAGCCCCAGGGAAGCCAGGTAATGCTCTTCACGAAAACCCTCCACTGAGGCTGACAGCGGCTGTGTTGTGGCCTTACCGTTGTGGGAGGTTGATGGGGGGGTGGGGGGTGGCGGCTGGGGGCGGGGACAAACAGGCTAACAGTAGGATGCCTACAGAATTTAGGAGTACCCTGGAAAAGGTCCCGGTACAGGCACCATCACTATCAGTGCCTGTGACAAGATACCAGGGAGCTGCAGAATGTCAACGGGAGAGTGCTTGGGGAGTCAAGCTAAACTAGAAATGGGGCGGAGGGGGGGGGGGGCGGTGATGATGGGCGGGGCCTAAATCAAAGGTGGTCCTTGGAGCCAGGCCCTAGGGTCACAACCTGAGCAGGTGGGTGAGGGGCTGAGCCTGAGCTGGCCTTGACGCCGCCCTGGGGTAGGACCCAAGCTGGCTGTGGCCAGGTCCTAGGGTGACAACCCGAGTGCCCAGGAGGCAGGGCTGGCTGGAACCAGGGCGAAGGGCGGCAGGGCTGGCTGTGAAGCAGAAGCTTTGGAAGAGTGCAGCCCTACCACAGAGCCCAGGACGTGAAGGAGTCCAGTTCCTCCAGCCCAGCCTGCTCCTGCTCCTTGTGGCTTTCCCAGTGTCCTGCGGTGACCTCCGGAAGCCCTCTCAGTACTCTTCCCACACTCCCCAAGTGACCTCATCATGCTCATGGCTCCTCAGTCCCAACTGTATTTGTCTTCAGCCCAAGCCCCTCTCCCCTTCACACCGGATCACGGAACATTTCCACAGATATTCCTCCTGCTTTTCAAGCTCACCTTATCCCAAGTGACTATCCCTAACCTGCCCCTCCTCCTTCCCTGTATCACCAGCCCCCCTGCAGCCTCCTGGCCATCAGCATGGCTACCATTTCTTCCCCCCCCCAACAGCTCACATGAAACCCTGGCAAATCTCACTTCTCCCCACCATCACCACTGTCACCTCATTTAAGTCACCACTACCTCCTTCTGAGGCTGCTGCTACAGCTTCCTGGCTTCCCCGCTGCCAAAGGACTCTGACACCCAGATCTCCTCCATTTAAATGTCTATCAACCATGTGGCCAGATCCCACTCTTCCACACACGCCCCCAGCACAGAACTAGAATCTTCCTTCCACACTGCCCCAGGAGTTCACAGCCAGAAAAAGCTGGATCACAGTACCAGGAACTGCTAGGGTCCCTCGTGCACCGCTCACCACCACTGCTAGTCCAGCTCTAGCCTTCTGACCCTGGATTCTTCTTATTTTTTGGAGACAGGTTCTCACTCGAGTCCAGGTTGGTCCTAAACTCACTTCGGAGCTCTAGCTAACTGAATCCTCCTGCCGCAGCCTCAGGAGTGCTGGGGTTACAGGCGTGCACCACCACGCCGGGCTTATGTGGCGCTGGGGAATCAAACTCAGGTACTTAGTGCTTGACTTAGCACTTGCTAGGCAAGCACTTTAACCGCTGAGCCATTCCTCCAGCCCCTGACCTTGGACTCTTGCATAAGCCTGACTCCAATTCAGGAGACCCCAGTCAGGTCTTTGACAGTCTCTGCCTGCTGAACTCCTACTCAACCTTCAAAACTCAGTCACGTTACTTCCTCTACAAAGACTTCCTCATCCCCCTCTTGCTCAGAGCCTAACTCATCCTGCCAAGACCTAGGTCTCAGCAGAGTAAACCAGACTGGGGGAAAGGTGGAATGACACATGGAGTGCTAGGCATATCTGTGCCCGGTCTGGGCCTCCAGTCAGAAAGCAAAGTGCTTTGACACAGCCCAAGTCTGCAGCTGGTGATGGCACTCAGGGATATGGCCAGCCTAGTGCAGAACAGATCATAGGTTGGCAAACACAGAATTAGGTTGATGAGGATCATGGGAGCTGCCACCCAAGAAATCGTGCCCTGTGAGCATGCTGCTAGATGGTCGAAGGAGTACCAGGTGTGGGGGCTAGGTGACCAGAACACAGAGGGTGAGGCCTGCCTTGGGCGACAGGGCTTCTCCATGCAGGGAAACTGGCCTTCCGCTGTTCTGCAAATCTGCCTACTTCGCCCCTCATCTGAGGCCCCAGGTTTAGTTTCAGGGCTGGAAGACTACAGCAGAGAAGGTGTGGAGTACGATCACCCGCTTCCTCACAAGACCAGCTAAGTGTGAGAAAGAAGCCCTCAGGAACAGCTCAGCCCAAGCCAGCGTTCCTAGGACCTGTGCTTCTATCTGAGCTTTGTGTGGCCTCTGGAGCAACTCTTTCCCCGTCCTGCAGCTCTTGAACACATGTACAGACAGAAACAGAATAGCTTCTGAGCTGGGTGAGGTGATGTGTGCCTTGGGAGCCTGCGATCACAGCCCTTGGGAGGCTGAGGCAGGAGGATGTTAAATTCTACAACAGCCTGGGCTACTGTGCAAATTCAGGCCTGCTTGGATTACCTGGTGAGACCTCCTTTTTTTTTGAGATAGGGTCTTCCTCTGTAGTCCAGGCTGGTCCTGAACTCATTATAAAGCCCAAACTGGCCTCAAACTCACAGCAATACTCCTGTTTCAGCCTCCCAAGTGCTGGGATTATAGGCGTGTGCCACCAGGCCGTTTATGTGGTCCTGGAGGAATCGAACTAGAGCCTTATGCTTGCTAGGCAAGCGCCCTAACTGCTGTTCTATTCCTCCAGTCAAAGACCCTGTCTTAAAACAAAAACAAAAAGAAAAAATAGAGTGGCTTTTTTACTTCCTGAAGTCCCCTTTCTCCATAGAATATTTACAAATAGGAACTGGTGTGGCAGCTTTGCCGCCAAACGGGCTGGGGCTTGGGGGCAGTGCTAATATGTGCCTCAGCACAGAGAGAAATCCTGAGGAGGGCCCAGGCCAGCACGACCCAGGCACCCTAAGGGCCCAGGCAGTTCCAGATGGGCCCTAGTCAGGCTGAGGCTGGACCAGGCAGCCTCAAGCCGGGTTGGTGGAGGATGAGCCCAGCTGCTTTGAGGCCAACAGCAGGCGGGTAGCTGCACTCTCTGACTCAGCCAACAGGCGCCGGTTGTTGTGTCGCAGACTCCTCACCTCCTCCTCCAGGGCTGCCCTGTCTGCCTTCTCCTGAGGGAGATGGAGCAGCAGTCAGCGGCTGCTCTTTTTCTGGGGCAGAGTGACTCCCCCCACAATCCCAGGTTGCCTCCTCACCCTCTGCAAGTCCTCCTGCAATTTCCTGAGCTTGGACTCCAGGTGAGAGACCTTCTCTGACAGGCTTACAGGCTCTGGCCTGAGGACATAGGGCCAAATCAGTGGGACCAGTGCAGGTCCGAATGAGAGAGAGACCCAACCCCTGGCTTTTGAGACAGCTGTGTATGGAAGCAGGGCCAGAACACGCTCCACTCCAATGACAGGCATGAAGAGTGATACAGGCACAGAGAGGTGAAGAACCTTACTCAGCATCAAACTTCAGAATTCCCTTGGAATCTCCACTCTCTGGGATGGGTTGTCCTATAAGGCAAAGGGACCCCGTAAAGGATCTGAAAGGGAGCAAGAGTCTCATCCTGTCTCTGGGTCTAACCCCTGCAGCACCACAGTAGCCTCACCTTCCCGGGACAGTGACTCCAGAATGGTGTTGCAGGTGGAAGCGATCTCTGAGATGGACTGCCACTCATCCTCTAGGGTCTCACTGCCTGCCTCTGACATGACTGCGGCACAGGGAGGCAGGCTCAGTGGGGAGCCCCGCTGCTGCCTCCTGTTCCCCTCTGGTGCCCGGCTTCACACTCACTCTTGCTGATGGAGTTCCGAACAGACAAGGTTCGCGGCAGGAAGGAGGCCGTCAGTTCTGGGGCTGGGTCATTCTTGTCTTCATGGCCACTGGGGCTGCCTGGCCAGTCCTGGGGGGCAGGAGTGGACATCAGTGCAGTGACACTCACTGTCATGTTTGTGCTGTTGGGGTCCAGAGCCTTGTTTCTGCTCACCTGGGCAGTGGGTGTCTCCCTGCCTGTACCAGGTGCTGATGGCTTAGCCGTGGTGGCTAGGAGGAGGTCTGGGGTGGTGTTAGGCAAGACTGGGGCCTCATCCGATAGGGAGCTGGGGAGAGCAAGAGTGGCTCAGAAACAGAAGCTGCCCTCCCACGGCCTTGCCTGTCCAGACCCACCAGGTGGTTGAGAGGAAAGGCCACAAAGGCACACCTTCGGGGTGATGGCGAGTTCTGACTGTGCAGGAACTCAGTCCTCTCCTCAGCCAGATTACTGGGCCCCTGAGGGCCACCGCCATCTGGCAGGCATAGATGCAGCAGTTGCTTTGCCATGGGCTGCAGGACCAACTCAAGGGTCTCATCCTGTGCTGGCCCTGGTGCCCCCCTTCGGCTGGGCTCCTGCAGAGACAGTGTGTACAGCTCCGAAAAGCTCCTGGGGGGTGGAAGAGGCAGGGTCAGGCGGGACTCCACAAAGCCCCAGCACCTCCTGCCCTACCCCTAGCTGCTCCCGAGGTACACTTCCGGTACACTTCCGAGAGGAGCTCTCCCCAAACTACCTGACAACATTGAAGAATGTCGTTGTTGGCTAGAGGCTATTTTTCCAGATCTGGGTTCAAATTTCAGTGCTGCCCTGAATAATCTGGACAAATCACTTCCCCCCCCCCCCCGCCCCCGAACTATGTAACCCAGCCTGGCCTTTCAAACTCACAGCAATCCCCCTGCCTCACTCAGCCTCCCAAGTGCTGGGATTACAGGCATGCACCATGCCCAATTTATGTGGTACTGGGGAATCAAACCCAACGTCTTACATTTGCACCACTGAGCTATGCCCCCAGCCCCTAAGGTTAGTATTTTTATCCCTATTTCAGAGATGAAGAAATTAACACTGGGGGGCTGGGGAGCATAGCTTAGCAGTTAAAGTGCTTGCCTAGTAAGTGCAAGGCCCTAGGTTCGATTGCCCAGCACCACATAACCTGGGTGTGATGGTGTGCACCTGTAATCCCAGCACCTGGGAGGCTGAGGAAAGAGGATTACCCTAAATTAGGCCATTCTGGGCTGGGCTAGTGAGCTCAGGACTAGCCTAGACTACAGAGCAAGATGCTGGAGAGGGGAGTGGGGAGAGAGAAACTGAACTCATGGGTACTGTGAGAGCTTAACACATATAAACAAACCACTTGGCATCCAAACTCTGCTCCCTGGAGCCAATCTGGCCATGTCTTTTTCCTTTCTTTGTCCTAAGCACATGTGCCTGTTTATGTAGCTCTTGTGAGCTAAGAATGGTTTCTCATGTTTTTTTTTTTTTTTGGGAGAGAGAGAGGGTTTCACTCTTGAGTTCAGGTTAGTCCTGAACTCACTGTGTAGCTCAAACTCATGGCAATCCTCTTGCCTCAGCCTCCCTGGTGCTGGGATTACAGGCATGTGCCACCACATCAGCTTTATGTGGTGCTTAGGAATCAAACTTAGGGACCTGAGCTTGCTAGCATCTAATGTTTAAACAATTGAAAGAAATAAGGATTTCACAACAAGTGAAAAAATTACAGACAGTTCAGACAGTACTTCTGACTTGCAACTTCTGGACAGTCTCATGGGTTTCCCATTAATAATTCCTCCACCAAGTGAGAAGCATCTATATTAAATCAACATATTCCAGTGTCTATGAATGACTTTTAGTGTGACTCAACCCCATTATCATCATTACCAGCAGTAGTGCTGGGGACTGAACCTAGGGTCTTCATACTGAGCTGTATCCCCATCCCTTTTTTACTTTTTGTTCTGAAGCAAGATTTTTGCTAAGTTATCAGCAAAATTACCCAGATAGACCTAAATTTGAGATCCTCTTGCGTCAGCCTCCCAGAACACTGGGATTACAGGCATATGCCATCACTCCCAGACGCCTGAGTGCTGGGATTACAGGCTCAACTGCACTTAGTTCACTTACAGCAGTAGAGTTGAGTAGCTGCAGCTGAGACCAGATGATGGTCTAGAAGGCCAAAAATAGCCCTGATCTGGCTTTTTATGAAGTTTGCCTATGTCAGGTTTAGCACAATAATCAACAGTGTGTATATGTTAATACTTTTCAAGGGGGGGCCACTATTTGATCTTTTAAGCACTGAAAACATTTATGATCACTAAATGTGTGTGCAGTAGTGGGGAATCTGGCCCAAGACCTTCAGACTGAATTACATATCCAGCCCTTTCTTCCCACACTCACCCCTTGGTACTGAAGATGGAACCGAAGGCCTTCAGGCTGAGCTACATCATCACCCATTTTCATTTTTTGATTTTAGGCAGGGTCTCACTAAGTCTCCAGGTTGCCTAGGCTGGGCTGGAACTTGAGATCCTCTGCCTCCACCTCCCACAGTGCTGGGATTATAGACCTGTGACATCCAGTAGGCCTCACTTTCATTTTCTTTTTCTTTCATTTATTTTGAAGCAGGGTCTCACTCTGTAGTCCAGACTGGTCCTGAACTCACTAAGTAGCCCAGGCTGGTGTCAAACTCGAGGCAATCTTCCCTTCTCAGCTTCCTAAGTGCTGATTACAAGCATGTGCCACCACAACCAATTTATGCGTGCTGGGAAATTGAACTCGATTGGGCTTGCTAGGCAAGCACTCTAACCTCTGAGCTATGCCCACCCCACCCCACCCCACCCCTCCAATTTTATATTTTGACTCTGCAATCAGGTCTAAGTCACCAAATTTCCCAGGCTGCACTCAAACTTGCGATCTTCCTGCCTCAGCCTCCCAGAATTACCAATATTACAGGCCTGTGCTAGCAAGCCAGAGAAAAGCTTAAATGACCCCACTCCACTGGTACAGTGCAGCTTAGAGAGGTCAAAACAGGGAACTCTCAAGAGAAAAAGGCATTTACATGCAAATCTTAAGAGCATGCTGTTGGCGACAGGAAAGGCCCCGGCCAGCTGCTGAGCCCTCCACGCCCCAGTGACCCCACTGCCCTGACCTGCGGGGCCGGCCGCTCTCGTCTGGGGGCAGGACGGTGACGCAGACCTTGGGTGCGGAGCGCAGCAGCTGGGCAGCGGCCTCGGGGCCGAGGCTGGGCAGTGTCCGGCCGCACACTCGCAGGAGGCGAGCCCCGGGCCGCAGCCCCGCCGTCTCGGCGAAAGTGAAGCGCTCCACGTGCGTGACGAAGCCCTCCGCGTCCACCTCAAAGCCCAGTCGGCCTTGGCCGTCGCGCGGAAGCGCCAACTCGCGGGTCTCACAGCCTCGGCTCACCAGCTGCGGGGCGTGGGCGTGGGCGCGTGTCAGGTAAGCGCGCCGCCCCCCCCCCCCCGCCCGCGTCCCCGTCCCAGCTTTGCCCAGCTCCAAGGCCGGTCGTGCCCACCCCCACCCCCGGCTCGCCCCCTTAGGTGGGATTCCGACTCAGTCCTGGGGTCTCGGTTTCAGGCTCACCTGCAGGCGTGTCACCACCTCGCCCACCGCTTGGCCAGGAGCCCCATCCAGCCGCAGCGTGATGGCCTCCCCGCGTCCGTGGTACAAGTCAAGCTGCTGGTCCGAGAAGGTCCAGGCCAGCACGTCGCGACAGGCGCAGTTGAAGACTACGCGGCCGTCGCGCGGAGCCACCAGCACCAGTGTCTCCGCGGAGATGCCCAGCAAGCAGGGCACCTCGGCGCTGTCTGGGCCTCCCACTCCGGCTCCGGCTGCACCCCGCGCCCCGGGCGCCGCGCGCACACCCCATGTCAGGGCGCCCGCTGCCTGCAGCTCGGAGCCGGGGCCCCGTGGGGTGGTCCGGCGCCTGCCACCCAGGGAGGGCAGGCCGAAGCGCGAAGCGGAGTCCAGAGACGTAGTAGTCACTTCGTTGGTGGCCAGGTCTTGTAGGTACTGCTGGCGTGTGCGCGTGGCCATAGCGTGGAACTGCCGTGCGTGTCCGGCTGCCTGCTCACCATTGAGCGCCTTAGCCAGAAGGAAAGCCCGGAAGTCAGCGTTGGCTGCAAAGGGGCCTCCACCAGGAGGCAGGACTGGCCCAAAAGCAGGAGTGTCCTGGGTACGGCTCACAGCCACCCTGCGTGGAGGAAGACTGCGGTGAGGGACAGCAGGGTGGTCCAGGTCTCAGTGCCCACAGAAGACGTGGGGCCAAGCTGGCACCCACCTGTATGAGGTGTGGGGGGTGCACGGTGCGTGTGCCCGCACCACTATGAACACGTGCTGGAAGTGCGAGCGGATGGTGGTGGGACAGAAGGGCTTGCTGCCTGGCTCCTGGAACACGATGGTCACGATGTCATTGCCAATATGGCGCTTCCTCAGGAGCTGGGGGTTAGATGGTGAGCGTGTGAGACACACCCCTCATCTCAGCCAGGGCATAGCTTGGGCACCACTGGCTCCCCACCCACTCCTAGTAAAGGCCTCAGGTGTTTATCTTTGGGAAGCAGCTACCAGAGGGGAGAGTGAGTGAGGGTCCTCAGTACCCTCCAAGGCTCTCCAAAAGCCCCAGCCATTCCCCACCCCCCTGTCAGCCCCTCACACCTGCTGCTGGTTATTAGGGGTATAAGGCAGCATCGTGGAGACGTGGAACATGATCTCATGGTCCTGGTACGTGGTGTACAGAGAGTGTGTACCCGTGGAATCCGCTGCGGTCAAGGAGTTGGAGAGACAGAGGGTGAGCATGGGGGGTGGAGTGGCTTGAATCAGCCATCTCTGTCTGTATTCAGGAAACCCCGTGCCTTGGTCAGCAGGTGGGTGGACAACTCTTTCATCCCACCAGCCGATGCCCAATCCACCACATCTGGCTGCTCTCCTCCCTCCCCACAAGCTGCAGGATGAAGGGGGAATCAGGACCTCAGATTGAGAGAGGATGAAGACAGAGTGACAAATGGTCTTGGGGGGCAGAAGATCGGTACCCTAGGAGAAGACAGATGTCAGCCTGACCTTGTGGGCACGCTAGCAGATGCTCTGGGGAGCTAACACGGAGGGAGGTAAGGGCTGGGCTTCTGGAACATGTTAGATGGTGGGGAGGGGGGGTGACGGGGGGGGTGGCCTCTAAACCACCTTGGCCCCAGCTCAGGCAATAGGGTGCCAGTGCCTGGGGAAGTCCTAGCCAGCCACTCTTCCCAGTCTGTGCAGCCAGACTCTTCAGCCTACCCCAGATCTCTCTAGCCCTCAGTCCCAACCACTGGCTGCAACAGAAAAGAATAACAAAGAAATTAGCTTGCCCCTGCCCTCCAGCCCTGGGCCTCACTTTTGGTGTCGAGCTGGGCCCGGTAGCTCTCAAAGCCTTTGAGCCGCACCACGTTGCCCAGCAAGGTGAGGAACTGCGTGAAGGCTGCGCCTGCCTCCTGGTTGTTGTACATCTCCTCCTCCGTGCCCTGGCCCGAGCGGCAGTACAGGATGCCCACCTTGCGCTGGAAGCTCAGCTGGAGGGGTGGGGGCAAAGCACTCAGGCTCTGTCTCCCCCATCCCCACCCTTACCATGGTCACTGCAGAAATGACTGGGACAGTGTGTGGCCCTGAACCCCAGCCCTCTGTGAGCCACCTCAGTGTCCAAGCCAATCACTTGAGTGTAGTCTATTCTGCTCCTATTTCTTAGGAGGGTAGAGGTGGGGTGGGGGGAGAGGGGTTGGTTCTCAGAAAAGACCCTATGTACAGTGCAAACTCAAGGGTAGTCCTCTCTCCTTCAAATCTGAGGCAGACTCACACAGCCCCTGGAGGTCTTGAACCATCTCCGTCCCATCCCTGTTCCCACTACTTTATTCTCTCAGCCCTTCCCATGTACTGAAGGGCTACACAGTTTAAGGGATTCTAATTCCATTAAGGCAACCCAGGGTTTCCCTAGATCTCTCCTGTCTTTTTATTTTATTTTATTTTATTTTTTTGTAGCCCAGGCTGGCCTTGGACTCAAGGCAATTCTCCTGCCACAGCCTCACAAGTGCTAGGATTACAGGTGTGCACCATCACACCCAGCTTTATGTGGTGCTGGAAAATCAAACTCAGGGCCTTGCACTTGTTAGGCAAGCGCTTTAACTACTATGCCATTCCTCCAGCCCCTCACCTCCTGTCTTTATAAGCTTGATGGTATGGCACTTGTCTAACAATCTCCTGTGCTACAACATAAATAAGTACACTACACCTCCCACTACAGCCCACAGATTTGGCCTCATCCTGGCAGCCTCTGGCCAGAGCTGGCACTGGAGACAACGGGAACCTCCCCTTCCCTGGGCTTCTTCACTATGTACATCCCCTCAGTGGCAGCAGTGGCTACCACTGTGGAAGATCCTATCTGCCTCTAGCCCAGACCCTTGTCCCAAACTCCAGGCCTTTTTCTCCAGCCACCTGGAGGTCATTCCAGCATCTAGCGCCTCATCTCCTTGCTGTGATTTCCCTGTCCCCCACCCTTCCTTTAGGGTCCCTGGCTCCACACAAACACCACCCCCAGGGGCCAATAAGTGAGGGAGTCTCAGCCTTCCTTACCTTGTCATCCCAAGGGATACCCACCCTACCCATGGGCTGAGACCTCTCTGCAACTCTGCCACCATCCACCAGGTCTAGCCTAGACAAGTGCAGTCGCCTGTGGCCTGGTCTCTGCCCTTCCCGCCTAGCCCCTACTGCAGCCAGACAGCCTTTGTGCTTTAGCTCTGCTTTGCATCTTTCTGTGGCCCCCAATGCCCATGGGGATAAAAGTAGGCCTCTCTAGTGCCCTCCCCACAGCCCTCCTTCACTCACACTAAACTGCACGTAGGGGCTGGAGGAACGGCTCAGCGGTTAAAGCGCTTGCCTAGCAAGTGCTAAGTCAAGCGCTAAGTACCTGAGTTTGATTCCCCAGCACCACATAAGCTGGGCGTGGTGGCGCACGCCTGTAATCCCAGCACTGGAGATGCTGAGACAAGCAGATTGTCCTGAATACAAGGCCAGCCTGGGTTCCATAGTAAGCTCAGGACCAGCCTGGGCTACAAAGCAAGACACTGTCTAAAAAAAATAATAATAATAAAATAAGCTGCATGTAACATGTTTCCAGTCCCTAAACTATCACACAAGTTGCTTCTTCTTCTTTTTTGAGATAGTGTCTCACTCTGTAGCCCAGGCTAGTCCTGAACTCACTATGGAGCCCAGACTGGCCTTGGACTCACAGAAATCCTTCTGCCTCAGCCTCCCAAGTGCTGGGATTACAGGTGTGCAATATCATGCCCAGTTTATGTGGTGCTGGGGAATCAAACTTGGGTACTTAGTGCTTTAACCATTGAGCCATTCCTCCAGCCCCAAGAGTTGCTTCTTCTGCCAGAAAGCCTTGCCTACCCCTCTGCGCTCAGAAAGCACTCTCTCATCTGGCTTGAGCACTCCCCAGTGGGAACCATGGACACAGAAGGGCTGTAGACACTACTTTGGTGTCCCGTGGAGCCCTCTACACTCCCTTTCACTGATATTCTGTGACTGTTTATTTTTCAACAATTTTCTGTGGGTCTCCATCCCACACCCAGCTGGGAGGAACTCCAGGAAAGCACTTTGGACCTGTTTTCCAGCATCCCATATAAGGCCTGACACCAAGAGGATATAAGATATGTCTGCTGAAAGGCTAATGGATTGAACAACATACGAAGAAAGACAGAGCCAGTGGAGAGTTTTCAGCACAGAGTATGGAAAGACTTCCAACTGGCCTAACTGTTCCAGTGTGGAATGGGCAGCTTCAGAAAGGAATGAGCCTCCACACTAAGAGGAGACTGAGAAGTGCTACAAAGCAAACTGCTCAGGAAGGAAGGAACTGGAGTCAATTGGACCGGGACTTTTGGGGCTATAAAGGACAATCATATCACCTTGGAGGCTTTAATAAGCAGATTCCAATGCAGTAGGCCTGACTCAAGCCCCAGAACCTACACTTCTAAGAAGTCCCTAGGCACTGCTGGTAAACAGATCTCACTTTGAGAACCAAGGCTCCAGGTGACCCCTGATGCTTTCTATCTGAAACCCTGGAAGCAGTTCTCCTGGGATCAATGCTCAGGCCAGAATGGAAGTCCAGGGAGGCGGGCGAGCTAAGTTCAGACCTCCCTCTGCTCCTGGCCACTTACCACTTGCTCATCCAGTGTAAGCAGCGTACGTGGAACCTTGGGGGAAGCTGAGCCAAGGCGCAGGCACGTTGGGCTCAGTCGTGGTGCCACATGTTCCAGAAGCTTCCTTGGGGACAGGCCCCGCGGGGGCCCTGGTGGCAATGCGTCCTCTGAGATGGTGCCACGGAGGGTCCGGAGCTGAGGAAGGGATGTAGGGGCACTCAGGACCCACACGGTGTGTGGAGGAGAGAACCAATAGACGAATCCCATGATCTCAGCCCACCTGTGTGGTCCGCACAATGATGCGGTAGCTGTGTAGAGTGCCTCCTCCGCTGCTCTCTTTCTCCTCCCGCCGTAGGCTCACTGCTACGGGGCCCAGCACCTCATCCAGCCCAAAGAAGTTCTGGTGTTCTGGAGTGGGGAGAGTGACAGATGATTCATCTTGCCTTCTGGGAAGGTACCACTAAGTCCATCCCTTGGGCCCACCTCCCCAGGTGTGGACCCTGGGCTAACTCCCACCTCCTCTGCAGCCTCACTCATCACACCTTGCCCCAGACCCAGGAGACCAACGCACGGCTGCTCACAGGCTTAGATGCAGCCCAGCTCTGCCCACAACACTCATATTTTCCATTCCAAGGCCCTGGTACTTCTTTTATAGTAAACCTCTTCAATAAAGTTTCTAGGTGCAGTGTTTTCAGGCCTGATGTTTCACCTCACAGAAATGTAGATTGAAAATCTTCCTAGCTCAGTGAGTTCTGAGGATAAACCAGATGGTGGCAGAGGGGCAAGCCCTGGCTGACTCAGCTCCTGTTCCTTCCTATAGCCCGTGACTTTACAGGAAAAGGTCAGCCAATGAGTCCTCCCATGCTCGCTGCAGGTAACAGGGAACTCTGTCTCAGACCTGTTCCTGCCTCTCCTGGACCTTTCCTCCTCACCTTTGCCGTAGAAGTATTTGCGGTAGTAGCCAGCACCCAGGTCTGCATGTTCCAGGCTGTAGGCCGTGGTCCGGTTCTGTGGCTCCTCCAGGACGGACACAGCCGCATTGGGCAGTGCAGGGGGCAGAGGTGGTGATACTAGCCCACCCAGGCCCAGCTCACCTTCACCCCCAAGCTCACTCAAAAAGCCAGGTGCTCCAAGCAGCAGGTCTGAGCTGGCAGTGGAGTCCTCAGCTGAGGCTGTGGTCCCAGAGCTAGCCTCCACATGGCCTCCTGTACCCCGTGGTCGTGGAGCCCAATCAAAGAGTAGGCTCTGCACGTCATAGTGAGCAAACCATCGGGGCTCTAGCACTTGGGGAAAGGTAGGCTCTGGCTCCTCAGCAGGGAGTCCCAGGAGTGCCAGTGGGTCACTGAAGAGCCGGGCGGGGGCCACAGCAGGACGGCTGGCATCCTCATGGCTGTGAGCCCGAGCCCGGGGGCTGGCTGGCACTGGGGTCCGGGCCTCACTGGCATCGCTCCCACTTCTCAGGAGTGGGCCGCGGGCTGGCCTTGGCTCAAAGGTATGTGGTGTCAGTGGGGGCCGGGATGGCTGGCGCAGCTTTCGGGCAAAGAGGTCATCAGTGGGTGCAGGGGCCGTGCCCCGTCGAGGGCTTCCCACACCACCAGCCCACATGGGCATGCTCTGTGGACCTGGCTCTCTGGGGGCCGGGCTGCATTGGCAGACACAGGTGCTTGGTGACCAGCTGGCAGGCTGAGGTTGCGGCAGTGGTTCCTGTCCTGAAGGAGCAGGGGGCTGCTCAGTGGACCTGTGGAGAAAACAGGAACCCAGGCCCCTAGCCTGGTCCTCCACCACCCCATTGGCTTCCGGCCCCCTCTGAGACCATCAAAGCTGCTTCCGCTTTCCTGGCCACTTCCTTGTCTGCCTAGAGCTGAGGTTTCCAGCCCCCTCCCCGGCTTAGCATATGCAAGGCTGGCTGCTGGACTGTGGGGCCTTGGCCTTGAAGGTCCTACAGCCTGGGCAGCTCTGGGGTTGCCAGCTTGTTGTGGCCTGAGCTGAGAGTAAGTGTTCTCACCAAGGCCTGGCCCAACTAGGCAGGCAACTGATTTCGGCTGCAACGGGAAATCCTTGGGGCCACTGGTGTCTGGGTCCTGCCTGCTTGACAAAGGGAGGACGTCCTGTCCCCAGAGACCTTCCTCCGTGTACCTCCCACTTCCTCCAGGGTCCCAGAGGGGCAAAGCACCCAGAGGCCCAATCTCCTGCAGCCTCAGTACCCCAAGGATACAGGGCAGCAGGAATAGCAAGAGCACTTCCTTTAACACAGGAAGTGGCCCCAACTCTGGGCCCAGTCCCTGTCTGGCCCCCACATCCTGAGGAAGGTGCTAGGGTCACACAAGCTCAGTCACTGGACCCAAGGCAATCTTGCAGGATAGGCCTGGACCCACTCACTTGCAGGTTACAGTGTCCAGTTTGGAACAAGACAGGCGGTTGTGCTGACTGGGCCCCTTTGCTGGAACTGACATCTAGAAGGAAATCTGTCTGCTTAGTCTCAATGCTGTGGACAGGGATGTCTGAGCCCCGTGTCAAAAGGCCACACTGAGGTCCTAAAAGATGTTCCTGCTTGAAGCAAGTCCATGTTAGCACTAGGGTCTGCTAATCTCTGGGGCTTTGACAGAACTGCACCTGCTCAATCCTGTCCCTGATTACCCTGTGCGTAGGTGTGGGGCCAGTGAAGGTTAGGCTGAGGTTCACGGTCACACAGGATGTAAGACTGAGACACCCTAGGCCCCAGAGATCTGCTGAGTACGGAAATGGGGCAAGGCCAGCGGCAGGTGTAAAAAATATAAGAACATGAAGGGCAGCCATCCTCAGGTGACCCCTGATGGATCTGGCAGCCAGGGAAGGGGCCTGAGGATGCTCACTGGAGGTGCAAGCAGGTTCTGTACTGGTGGGTCTTCGTATGTCACTGCGTGGGGCTAGGTCTAAAGGGGGTGGAAGGAGGGGCTCTATGCTCCCCTCAGCTGGCCTCCGGATCCAAACAAGGAAAGGCCACCAAAGCTCATGAACTTCCTACCTAGATTTCTCCTGGGACAAGGTCTGTGCTAACCTGAAGCCCATTTTCCCATCTCAAAAAGGAGTTAACTATTCCTGTCCCCTTCCCAGACTGCTGTGGGACAGGAGGGAGAAACCAGGGAGGCCAGCAATCTATGCGCATGGCAGATGCAGACTCTGAGTGCCAAGCTCCGCACGCAAGCAGGGGCGTAGGGATGCAAGAGGGCGCGAGGGAGGGGGCCCTGCTCTATGCGAATTGAGCTCCTACACCTGTGAGTGAGCTCTGTGAATGTGTGCAGCCCAGCTGAGGGGCTGCTGCTTCCTCTGGCCCAGTGCCTGGCTCTGCCTCAGAAGAGTGCTCTTAGGTTCTGGCCCCCCCCATTCCCCAGTATCACACAGGGTCCATTGAGGCCGGGACATTCCTTGCAGCCTGTGTCACTGGGGGGAGGGGGAGGCGTGGCCCCGCCCCCACAAGATCCAGAAGGCCGGGCTGCCCCCAAGAGGAGGCGCTGGATGCTTCCCAGCACATCTGGAGGTCATGACCCCATTTCTGCTGCCAGGGGGCGCGACAGATGTTTCCTCCCAGTTCAGACCCTGGACTGGAGAGTAGTGTGCAAAGGCCATGGAGGAGGCCGCCCAAAGAGGAGTCCGAGAACAGGAGGAACCCCCAAACCCTCGGCAGCTGGGGCGCTTGCTTGTGACTCCAAGAGGAATCGGGAACCACTGAACTCACTCATTGGCTCACTGGCCGTGCTAGGCCGTCACGCAGAGAACGAGTGAGAGCCTTCAAGCGGAGGCGGGGAATGGACATGCCGACTCGGACTGAGCTGGAGCCGGCAGCACACTGGAAGGGTGCAGGAGGCGAACGTGGCAAGGAACTCCCTTTCCTCACACACACACACCACCCAAGCCCACGGCCGACCATGGTGCCTCCCGTCCCCTCCCCACGCGCTCCCGCCAATACCTCTGGACCTCTGGGGCTCCCGCCCGGCCGCAACCGCCTCCCGCGCCAGGGTCCCGGCTGTCTGCTCTCAGCTACCGCTTCAGGCGCCGGCTCCGCCTGGGGGCGGACCCAGGCGGGGCGGGGCTACAACAGGGGGCGGGGCCAGCAGGGAGTCGTCTGCGGCGGGAAGCGCCAAGAGCAAGGCCTCTTGCCCCAGCTGTGATCGACCTGGCGTGCGGCGGGAGGGCCGGCCCCGCCTAGCTCAGCCCAGACAAGCTGTCCCGCCTCCAACTGCTCTTCTGACTCAGCCCACGTCCTCGCTGAGAAAGGGGGACAAGTGCACCTGCCTTCCAGACCAGGAGGGCCAGAGGAGGCCACCTAGTACCAGCTCTTGCCCAGCACACAGCAAGGGCTCAGGACTGGATACTGTTTCATTGAGTGGTAGTTAAGCGATGGGTCTTCGTTAACTTGCTCTGCATAGGCGCACAGGGCCTTCACACTGAGCTACATCCTTAGTTCATTTTTACTCAAGCAGGGTCTCAGCTAAATCACACAGGTTGGGCTTGAACTTGTGATCCTCCTGCCTCATCCTCTCAGAATTCTGGGGCAATGGGGCTGGCTCTCATTTACTTGTAAAACACCTTACACCAGTGTTGCCACTTCCTCTTTAAGGCTTGGAGCAACTGAGGTTCTGACAAAGGCTTTGGCCAAGACCAAGGGTGGTAAGTGGAGGAGCCACATGGCCAGGAATCTTTGAACTACACATATAGCAGTGGAAATGCAACATGACGATTTTCACATCCAGGACTGAAAAAGGCAACAGACTTGTAAAGAATGGGTCCCCCTCCCAGCTGACCTCCACCTTGGTCTACATGTATCTGTCATTCCTCCCTCCATCCCTCACCCCATCCCTACCCCATGCTCATCCACAATGACCTGGCCATCTCCACTGCCCCGTACTCTTTCCTAGATAGAAGAATAAACTGCCAACCAAAATCAAAAATAGTGTTATTAATTCTGGTGTCTCTGAAGCACAAAAAAACAAACAAAAAACAAAACAAAACAAAAAACAAAAGAAGAAAGAACCCTTGCCACATTTCAAGCCCCAGGTTCAGGCCAAGGGGACCACCACTGCAAGCAGGGCAAGCCCAGGGGCCCAGTCAGTCTTGACCATGGGCTCAAAGCGGGACCAGCCCATGGGTTTGGCTCTTAGGGCCTGGCTGAGAGGCCAACTGCCTCAGTTTGGGGTACCCAGGCCATGGATTAGGGATGAGAGATCAGGGGTGAAGATCAGAGGTCTGGGCCATTCAGTTCTGATACTCTGGCTGAGGCAGCTAGAGGTCAGGGCTCAGACACAGAAGCCAAGGTCGCTCAGTTTCATGGTCCAACAGAGGGCCAGAGGCAACAGAGGGGTGTCCAAGCTACTGCTCCTGGGACGAGGTCCAATGAGTGCCAGGCTGCTCAGTACTGGTGTTCCAGCAAGGGCTGGGCGGCTGGGCTTTCTCGCTCCTCGGCAGGGGCAGGCCAATCACCTGGGACCCCAGTAGGTGTGTCACTCTCTGGGGCACTGCTGTCCAAGCAAGGAATGTCCTGGGCTGCTCTGGGAGGGGAGGCCTCTGAGCTGACATCCAGGCTGAGGCTGAGGTCTAGAGGCATCTGGAGGAGGGGAGATAGGTTGGCAGGCAAACAGCCCTGAGCCTCTTGGAGCCCTCCCCTCCCACAGGTCCCTTACCTGAGATTTAGGGGTGCCTCCTTTGGGGCTCCCTGAGGCTGGCTCTCCATCAGATCCTCCTAGTCCCTTCCGACCCCCCAGGCTCCACTTCCCACTGGGCCCCTCAGAACTGAGGAGACCAGGGCCAGAAGGCAGTAAGGGCCGGTGAACCTCAGTGGGGGCAGGGGAGGCAGGGGGTGGCCCTGGAAGCCGAGGGGGAGGCCACTGTAGCAGTGGCGGGGGCCTCCCATCACTAGAGCTGCTCAGGGAAGGTCGTGGCCCCCATCCAGAACTTGGTAGGAGGGGCTGATCACCACTGCCTGTAGGAGACAGATAAGACAGCAAAGACCTCAGCCGGGTATCCTCACCCCAGAGTCAGACCAGCCTCTCGCCTGCTCACCTGCTGTGCTCTCAGGCGTGGGGTGTGCCAAGGGGGGATTATTGCTGAGGGAAGTCAGGCCACCACCTCCACCACAGTCTGAGTCATCCACATTCCCACCACTGTTGCAGCCAGCACCACAGCCTTTGCGAAGCCTAGGGGTAGAGAGGTGAACGGGATGGGGAAACAAACCTCAGGACAAAGGCCTCTAGAGTTCAAGTCTCCAGCCCTGGGACAAGTTACCTAACAACTCCAAGCCCTAGGGTCCTCATCTCTTAAAAGATTGTGATATCTACAGGGCCCTTTGAGGAAGGTATTGTCAATAGTGCGTAAAGGGGCTACCGTTAGCTCCTGGAGGAGATGCCTGGAAGGGAAGGTCAGGTCAGCTCAGGGAGGGGGGGTCATCTCTCAGGACTCAAACTTTAGACACAGCAGTTCCTCACTCTGAGGTCTAAGAGGGAGTTGCTTTATCGCTCTGCACCCCAGGAAACACCCTCTGGGAGCCCACCAATTTTATTTATCTTTTTTTTGAGACAGGGTCTCGCTGTAGTCCAGGCTGGTCCTGAACTCACTATGGAACCCAAGCTGGCCGTAGACTCACAGCAATCCTCCTGCCTCCGCCTCCTGAGTGCTGAGATTACAGGCATGCACCACCATGCCCGGCTTATGTGGTGCTAACGAATCGGACACTTAGTGCTTGACTTAGTGCTTTCTAGGCAAGCATTTTAAATGCTGAGCCATTCCTCCGGTCCATCCACCCCCTTTGAGACAAGGACCTGCTCTGTAGTGCAGGCTGGTCCTGGACTCACTACGGAGCTCAGGCTGGCCTTGGACTCACAACAATCATCTGGCCTCAGTCTCCTAAACGCTGGGATTACAGGCATTTACCACCGGTTTTAGGTGGTGACTGGGGAATCGAACTTGGGGCCTTGTACTCGCAAGGTAAGCACTTTAACTGCTGTGCCATTCCTCTAGACCCCCAGAGACCTTTCTTGATGTCTCATACTAGAGGTGGCGATCAGGGCTCACCTCTCCCAGCTGTGTAGGAGCCAGCGGGTGATGGCACCCAGACTGATGGGGCCACCCCACAGGGCCCGCAGCTGGGGGTGACTGCCAGCTAGCGAGGTGGTGAGAGGGGACACATAGATGGGGTATCCCAGTGGCTGGTCACACGACGAGTTGATCATGTTGCGGAGTGCCTGCTTAGCATTCTGGATGCTGCCACGCTCAGGGTTGCGGTTGCGCAGGAACACCAGCTCCAGCTGCTGCCCAGCCCACAAGCCACGTACACACTCCCGGTTCACCTGTTGGTGGCCATACTGACGGTTAGGGGCCAGCACCAGGGGTGGGCTGGGATATAGGGATAGGGCCAACAGCACCTTGATGACTCGGAAGCTGAGGTGGCGCCGATTGAGCATGATAATCTTGTATTCGTCAGAGGCATCGTCCATAACATGGCGCAGCGCCAGCAGGGAAGGCGTGTTGCTGAGGATGGCGCTCCGCCAGGCTGGGTCACCTTCATGTGAGATGACCAGCCGCTCTTCATTGGCCGCGATGGCATCATACAGGGCAGAGGGCTCTTCATATTCATCTGGGGATGTGAAGTGGTCCTGGTGGCGAAGGACAGGAAGAGGAGAGCAAGAGGCACTGCGTTAAGGAAAGGCTTCATTTCTGTACCCCGACACCACCTGGGCTTACTCCTGCCCACCTGGTGGAGTTTGAGGGCCATGCGAACTCCAGGTGCCACAACGCGGTGAAGCAGGTCCATGTCAGCAAAGACCCACTCATCACGTGGGGAGGTGATGCGGAAGTCCCCCTTGAACAAGGCATGCAGGCCATAGAGGAAGGGCTCCAGGCTGGCGGGAAGAAGAACAGGAAGGCGTGTGAGGAGTGGGGAGGAGCCAGGGGCCTCAGGTGTTAAGTGATCTGAGCTGAGACTCTTCCTCATGCTGGTCTTCAGTCTCTCCATCATGGCATAGAGGCTGGTCTCTGCACAAGTCCCTCACAGAGTGTTGAGGAACAGGCACAACATAATTAGAAAATGCTCTGTCCACATGAGCTATACCAAATGGATGGAATAAGCCAGTTTCCAGACACATGGAGCTCCTCCAGGAGGGGTAGAGAGGAGAGAGCAGAAGGCCCAGTGGGATGTGGGCACTCACCTGGCAGACATGCTGTGTGAGGCTGTCCCCAGGGCCCGGCGGCCCAACACACACAGGCCAAAACACAATGTGACCAACGGTGAGTTCCAATCCTGGTCCACGGGCTGTGGCATAAGAACCCCCGTCCCCAGCTCAGCCCTGGGACTGGGAACCTGGGTTGAGGCAAAGGCCCAGGCCAAGGAATCTCAGGATAAGGGGAAGGGGAAGAGGAAAAGCCAGGTCTCCAGAGCTCTGGTAGGGCAGCCCATGGGTAGCAGTGGCCTGACCTGGCTGCGCCGTGAGGCACAGTACTGGATCCATTCAAGGTGCACGGCACAGAAGGAAGGCAGTGAGAGGCCAGAGAGGCGAAGATCATAATCTTCATCCACACTCAGTGAGAAGGTAGGATCTGAGTCAGCATAGCCAGGGACCCGCACAGGACGCAGGGCAGCTGTGATACCTTCATGGTTCAGCCAGGTGTCCAGCTTCGGGGAACGGCTCACATAGTAGATGATGCTCTAGAGGAGGAAGGACAAGTGTCAGGCAATGGGGTGCCCAATCTGCTCAGCCTCAGCACTAGGGGGCAGAGCAGCAGCACCGAGAGGCCTCGCCCCTAGCTCTAGCTGCCCTGCTTCCTGCACACACACCCTCCGAAGCCCAGCTCAGCTCCCTAAGGCCACACCAGCAAGCAGGCTGTCTTCCACCAGACTAAGGAGTGAGAAGGCCAGCAAACAGTGTCCCACTTACAAACAGGTTCTGGACGGCCATCCCCTTCCAGAAACAGGTGCTTATAGTCAACATCTGCTCACCTCCTCCTGCAAGCCTGGGAAACTGAGGCTCATATGGCAGCCTTGCCTGACATCACACAGACTGAGCCAGAATTTAAAGCTGTGGGATCCAGATTTCAGAGCCCAGATGATCAGATCAAGGTAATAAGGCAGCACAAGGCCTGGGGGCCTAAGTGCCCTGAGTCCCAGGTCCTTTCAGGCAGTTGAAGGTGATAGTCAAGGGCCTCTCTGAAAAATGCCAGCAGCACATCTTACTGAGCACTCCTGGACCCCTTGCTAAGATGCCCTTTTGGTGCTGAGGTCAGGTCGGAACAAACAGAGAGAGGTTTGAGGAAGGAGGGTGACGGGCATAGCTGGAATGAAGGGTAGTGTGAGGCTGGTAGCTAGCAAGATTATGGAAATTTCATGCACCTCTTAAGATGGAGCTAATGGAGTCAGCCCTGTGTTTTGGTGTGGGGCGGGAAAGTCTGTACTAGAGGTGGCATGGGGGTGAGGTAGGGGACGGGCACAGCTGTCCAAAAATCAGAGGACATCCCAGGCAGTAAGGGGTACAGTAGGGTGGCTGTAGTAAGGCACAGGGAATCAAGAATCTGGGAAAGGGGGCTGCAGGAATGGCAGAGCAGTTAAAGCAAGGCTTGCCTAGCAAGCACAAGGCCCTGAGTTCAATTCCCCAGCACCACACAAAGCCAGGCATAGTGGTGCACACATGTAATCTCAGCACTAGGGAAGGCAGGAGGATTGCTGTGAGTCCAGGACCAGCCTGCACTACAGAGTGAGACTGTCTCAAAAAAAATGAGAGAGAGAGAGAGAGAGAGAGAGAGAGAGAGAGAGAGAGAGAGAGAGAGAGAGAGAGAATATGGGCAAAATAAGTAGGTATAAGCTGGCGAGAGTTAAGAACTTAAAACAACTCTGCATGGGGTGGGGGTGTAGTTCCCTGGAGTAACGGCTATGACTGTGGACTCACCAGATCCTTTCACACAACTTGCGGGGCACAGTCTTGGCATAAGCCACTGAGTGAACAGTCTGGGGAGTGCTGGGCTGTTGCCTTACCAAGAGGGAGAGACCAGAAGACTAATGGTGTACAGCATGGCTATGGGGCAGCTTCAGGCTCCAGCCTGGACCACCTGCTCAGAGAACATCTTACAATCCAGGTACCACTCAGCCCCAGAAGATAAAAGGATCACCTTAGGGTTTGGGGGAAGCTAGTGTGGCACATGAAGTACGGGCTTAATGACACCTTTGGTGTGATTCTTGGAGAAAATGAGCTCAAATGCTGCCTGGGTGCATTTCAAGGATCATACAGGCTTTGTGGCCATGGTGCCCTCCCACTCGTGTGCCACTGCCAGCAGAAACACGTCAGTGGGCTGTTCTCTCAGCTGCAACAAGGCCAGTCACACAGGTCTCATGGGTCCTCAGGTCATGAAGGCTACAACACAGTCCTGAGCATGGCTGCCTCAGAAGAGCTGAGGCCCTTGAGTATAAGTGTGGCTACAGGTGGCTGCAGAGGCTGATGGCTCTACTGACTTGGGATGCAACACGTTTCTCATCCACTGTACTCTATGACACCCACAGGAAGGGCAGAGCTGCACAGGAGGGACAAGACTGGATCTTGCCCAACTCAAAGGCTAGGGAGGGCAAATCCCAAGACTGCCCCATACACCAGGCTTCTGGCCCACTGTTCCTGGTACATTCACTGGGCTCCCTGCAGAGCTGCATCCCATGACCTCTCCCTCCCATCCTCAGTCCTTCCAACCTTTACCTTGCAATGTACTTTTTTGAGACAAGGTCTCATGATGTAGTCTACGCTGATCTTGAACTTTGTATGTAGCCCAGGCTGGCCTTAAACTCAAGACCTTCTTGCACCCAGGTCCACAACTGAGATTGGGGGATTGGGATTTGGGGGGATACTAGGGATTGAACACAGGGCCTTCAATTTGAGCTATATACATACATCTTTCTAACCCCATCTTTTTTAGATTTTTTGAGAAAGGACTGCTATGTTCCCCAGGCTGGACTTAAAATTCGCAATCTTCCTGCCTCAGACTCAGTGTGCTGGGATTACAGGTGAGCACACCATACCCAGCTTCCACACATCTTTAGCAGAGCCTCCAAATGCCTCCAGGAACCTCTGCCTAGCTTGAGGCAGCCTCAGCCTGGGGAAAATGGGCTTCTCTGTGGGACGATAAGTTCGCAAGGTGGGATTCACCTTAGCCTGTCAGACAGAGCAATGCACCATGATCAGGGGGCCATGTGTAGCTTTCAGTGTGGTTTGTGGAGACAGCACAGTGACGTAGGCAAGGGGCTACTCTTGAAATGGAACAGGAAGGCAGACAAGGCTTTTATGTCTGGGTATCCTAGGCTGGGACTATCCCTCTGGACCACAGCAGCCTCCTTACCAGTAAAAGTGGCACACAGCCTCATAAACTCTCCCCTAAAAGAGTAGGACAGGGGCTAGAGGAATGGCACAGTGGCAAAGTACTTGCCTAGCAAGCACAAGGCCCTAAGTTTGACTCCTTAGCGCCACATAAACTGGGCATGGGGGCACACGCCTGTAATCCCAGCA